>JAULJZ010051322.1:0-14015 GCA_032270985.1 Heliamphora pulchella
GAGTATCAAGGATCCTGGTAACCAGCTCCAGCCACTCAGTGGCCACCATGGGGTTGGGATCCCTAGAAAAGGTAGGAGGATCCAGACGGCAAATCTCACGCAACGCGACCGTCGCCCTCGGCTCAGGTATGGTCTCTCTCCCCCTAGAGGCCTTAGCTAGTTGCCGGATGGAGCCAACCATCTCACGCAACAGATCTCTGTCAGCAGGTCCTTAGGGTGCATTAGCATCCCCAATATCTGGGACTGGAACGTCCCTTCGGCAGAACCATGGCCACGGCCTCGACCTTGGCCTCGTCCTCCCCGCGTGGACATAACTCTATACGAAAGTAACATAACAGGGTAAGCATCTATACAACATATTATTGCTAACGTAAAAGACAAATAAGCATGCTAACATGATATTCAAAAGGATGAGTTTTGAAAACCAAAAGGAATTATGAATATGTTGCAAAAACATGTTTTTTTTATGCTTAGAGCTATCCATTGGGGTTGAGCCTCGGTTTAAATGATTCGGTTGAAATGGTGGATACATTTTAAAAATGTTGATTGATTTCCATGGTTATATGAAGACGTGGATGTGTGCCTTTAGACGTTTTGTACATAGTTGGGTGCTTACAAACGTTTCAATAGTCATGCTGTGTGCCTTTAGATGTTTTATACATGGTTGTGTGCGTACAAATATTTCGATAGTCGTGCTATGTGCCTTTTTAATGATTCATTAGATGTACCATAACAATGTGTTTACTTGGGCCTCAATTGCTCATCGGTAAAAGTTTAAAAACTTGCTAAACGTAGGTGCTTCGCTCCTTCGGGTTAATCCCCATAAATGAAGTAATTGTCCCATGGGAGGGGCTTATTATTGTAGCAATGTATAGAGCTTGTCATCATTTAGTGGGTCATTGGATGCCCCAGAACTAGATTAATGGGTGAGAGTCTATAGTTGTTACCTTTGTCCCTAGGGCGGCATGGTCGGTACATAGGAATCAGTGGTGGTTGTAAAAATCGGGTTAGAAAATAACGTGTCGTTTATGTTTATTCAACAGTTGTACGTTATTGAATTATATGAAAATTTATGATTTTGAGGATGAAAAATCATTTTGAGACTTATGTGGTTGAATTGTTTATATAATTCGTGATTACATGTTATGCTTTTAATTCATGATAGTCTATTCCTATTGGGCATCGACTCATGTTATTGGATTTAAAACCTTTCAAGTGAAAATGATCATGTAGCTTGATCTTGAGGAGCCCCGGAGGTGGCGGAAGACAAAACTCTTAGTTTTGTAGTTCGGTAGCTTATATTGGTTTTGTTATTGGATCATGTAACCGTGTAATATGTTTTGGACTTGAAAGCATATGTTTGTAATCCTTAAGGCCATGATACCAATGCACGTATGTTTATTTGTATGATGATGAGAGGAACCATGGGATGGTTGTTTTAGTTTCATAGTTGTATAAAATGGTTTTTGATTGGTTGGATTCAACGTTAAAACAAATGGTTTTCAATTGGTTTTATGCTTAATATCAAACCTTATGCCTCGAGGAAGATCTTGAAACTTGTTTTAGTGTGTTTTAGATTGATTAGTTATGCCTTGAAGGTTTTCAAAAAGGTTAAAAAATGATTAAGTGTTGGATTTCAAAAGTGGTGGTTTGAAAATTAGTCCAAAGCTAGACCACTCGATGGATCGCTTGAGCGGTCTATTGAGGGGTCAATGTGAGTTCTCGGTTGCTTTACAGGCGGGTGAAAGAACCAAGCACAGGCGAGGACCGCTCGAGCATTCTGGGCAAATTTGAAAATTTGTTGGTTGTTTTGTTTTAAAATCTTGACTCTTGAGGACTTGGCCATATTCTTTTGTGTCCTTCTTTTACCTAAAATAAACCATTGAAAGTATGTTTTTCAAAGGTTTTAAATTCGTGTTTGACTTACGTTCTTGACCCGTTTAGGCTCGGTTGGTTTTGGTGGATCTTTGTATCATAAATGGGTTTTTTTCTCATGTGGTTCACATGACCTAGGTTTTAGGGCGTGACAACTTGATATCAGAGCTCTAGGTTCGAATACCTAAGAGCCGTGGGAGAGGTTGCATCGCCCTGTGAGGATGGTTGCATGTGCTTGATATGCATGTCTTTAAATGTTATAGGTAACATGAGAATGATGATCTGTTGTTGCATGAGGATCCTGTGTATTACGTGAGCATGGAGGTGTGACTTTAGGATTGATTTGGCTTGCCTTCGGGAGTTTGGATTAACAAACTTGGAAGCAAAGTTAGAAATGTATTTGGCCGATGTGTTTTCTAGCAAGAAATCTAAGTAGGTTACTCAAATTGACTTGTCACTCTTGTTGGTGCTCCTCAGTACATGAGATTTGTCTGCATGATCCTGTTGTTATGTTCTATGTTTCTTTCATATAGAGACTATGTTTCAGCGGAGAGGACGAGACCGTGGTCTGGGTCTTGGTTTAGGCCAATGGGATGTTCCAGTTCCTGATGTTGGGGATGCAAATGTTTCCCAAGGACTAGTAGATGGGGTAGATTTGCTACGTGAGATGGTGGGTTCTATCCGTTAGCTAGCTGAGACCGCTAGGGGAGCGGCAAAAGTAACCGAGCCGAGGGCGACTGCTGCGATGCGTGAGTTTCAGTGTCTTGACCCTCCTAACTTTGTTGGGGATCTCTATACTAAGGTGGCCACATAATGGTTAAAACTTGTGACAAGGATCCTAGACAAGTTACAGATAGTCGAGGACAACTTGAGAGTTACGTTCGCCATTTTTCAGCTGAAGGTTAATTCCCACGAGTGGTGAAAGTTTGCTAGAACCGTTATGGAAGGTACGTGGGATGCTTTCATGAAAGTATTTTTGGAGAAATACTTTCCCGAGTCTTCTAGGAATATCTATCGAGAGGAGTTCTATTCTCTCACCTATGGGATGATGAATGCTGTAAAGTATAAGGCCAGGATCACCAGTTTATCCCACTTTGCACAGGAATTCATAGCCACTGATGAGCTACGTTCAAAGAGGTTTGAGAGGGATTTGAGGCCTACGATCAGGGAAAGGGTGGCAGGATTAAATCGCCTTTACTGAGTTAGTAGGATCAATAATCACCATTGAGAACACTTTGAATGAGACCCAGAAGGCTAGAGAGACTATAGCCCCGGAAGGTGGGATGAATGCATAGTCGAGTGAACGCCGCAATAAGAGGTAGAGGTTATCTGGCCCTAGTTCTTATCCCACTGAGTCATATCAGCAGTTTTCAGCACTAGCACCCTTAGTAGCTTCGTCGGGAGGATCGAAGCAGAGGGAGCTCATATATTACCGGTGCAGGTAACTAGGGATCATGCGATGGATTGCTCACAGAAGGGACAGTTCCAAAGTTCAGTACCTGTTCAGTCTTAGGGGAGAGAGCCACTAGTCTGTTTTGGTTGTGGCCAGTTGGGGCATTTTCATAGGAACTACCATCAGGGAGGGAGTGTATAGAGCATGATAGGTGCACCACTTGTTCAGTTAGCATAGGGACGGCAGACTTATTGAAAGTTGCAGCCAACATCTCAAACTTCTGGAGTTACCAAAGGGGTACCTCACTCTAGTTAGTGTGACAGCTCGCATTACAGGGCTTTGGTGGGCAAACTATGAGACCGCAAGGCCGAGTGTACACCCTTACAGATCCTAACTCCTCTAAGGCACCGGTTGTGCCAGACGCCGTAACAACTACTTCACTTATCAGAGGTACTCTCTTAGTGTACCGTTCATGGGCTAGTGTTCTTATCAACACAGGAGGATCACATTCTTTTATTTCATCTGCTTTAGGGTTAAAGGTAGACACGTTGAGTGGCACGTTGTGTGTAGAGACCTTAGTAGGTAGGAACGTGGTGTTGGGACGAGTCTATTAGTCCTGTGAGTTAGAGGTTGCCAACCACTGTTTAGAGTTTGATTTCATCATTCTCAATAGGACCACATTTGATATCATCCTAGGGATGAACTGGCTGACCACCTATCGTGCCTATATCGATTGTAATCAATAAAGGGTATCGATTTGTACACTTGAGGGTGATTTTTTTTGTTTTGTGGGTAATCGAGACGATGGTTCAGTGCCCATGCCCGGTGTTGTGCGAAATCGAGGAAACTTTAGTTTTCTATTTTTCGCTCTTATGTTGGATGAGGCTATTGGTGTTTGGGAAGAGTTTCTCCATGTAGTTTGTGATTACCTAGATGTATTTCCTAACAATCTATTCGAGTTGCCACCATCTTGTGAGGAAGCGTTTTATATCGATCTTGTTTTAGGAGTCGCTCATATTTCGATGCCATCTTATTGTTTTGCACGAACAGAGTTAAGGGAGCTTAAGGTACAACTTCAGAAGTTGTTAGATAAGGGGTTTGTACGCCCTAGTACGTCGTCGTGGAGAGCTCCAGCTTTGTGCCAAAAAGAAGGATGGGTCCTTAAGATTGTGTGTTGATTATCGAAAGCTGAATCAAGTAATAGTGAAGAACAAGTCTCCTATATTGAGGATTAATGATTTGTTCAATCAATTAAAGGGTTCATGTTATTTTTTGCAGATTGACTTGAGGTCAGGGTATCACCAGATGAGGACTAGAGAAGAAGACATAGCAAAGACCGCTTTTCGAACTCGTTATGGTCACTACGAGTTTTTAGTCATGCCGTTGGTTTGACTAACGCACCTTCGACGTTCATGGACTTAATGAACCACGTATTCCGTCCATATCTTGACAGTTTTGTGGTCGCGTTTGTAGATGAAATTCTTATCTACTCACTGTCGAGGAAGATGCATAAGGAAACCTACGCATTGCTCTGTAGCTTTTGAGGGAACATCAACTATATGCTAAATTCTAGAAGTGTGAATTCTGGATGCCTGAGGAGAAATTTCTTGGACATGTAGTGTTGAGTGATGGAGTATGTGTGAACTCTTCGAAGATTGATGCAGTGATGCGATGGGAACGACCGAAGAATGTGTTTGAGATTCGCATCTTTTTGGGTTTAGCAGGCTACTACCGACGATTCGTGAAATGTTTTTCTCAACTTGCCGTGCCAATGACTCGCCTTACACAGAAGGGGTTAAGTTTATTTAGAGTGAGTCTTATGAGTTGGCATTTTCAGAATTGAAGAAGAGATTGATAAGTGCACCAGTGTTGGTTATTTCAAAATGGGATTTGGGTTACATCATTTATTGTGACGCATCGCATGATAGCTTGGGATGTGTCTTGATGCAAAAAGGTAAGGTTGTGACTTATGGATCTCAGTAGTTGAAGACTCATGAACAGAACTATTCGACACGTGACTTGGAGTTGGCAGTCGTGGTTTTTTCTTTGAAGGCATGGTGGCACTATTTTTACGATGATCATGTTGAGGTTTTCTTGGATCACAAGAGCTTAAAGTATTTTTTTTCTCAGAAAGACCTGAATCTACACCAGCAAAGGTGGATGGAGTTCATGGAGGACTATGATTTTGTTCTCCAGTATCACCCCGGGAAGGCCAATGTCATGACCGATGCACTTAGTAGAAGATCCCATGGTTCCTTAGTTTTAGTTGCCATGCGAGAGTGGGACATGCTTCAACAGGTTATTGAGTTTAATTTGTGTCTCGGGGAGACAGAGGAGGGTGTGACCTTATTTTCAGTGGTTTCACGACCCATGTTGATTATCCCATGTTCTTGAGGCTCAACAGATGGATCAGAAAGCTCAGATGTTGCGGGATCATGTTGCTAGTGGGGAAAACACCAAGGAATGGGTTGTGAGCCCAGATCAGAGTTTGAGATTTGTAGGGAGAGTGTTTGTACCAAAGTCGTGCCGTAACGATGTGTTACATGACTTTCACTATTTTTTTCTTGCAGTACACCCGGGAGGTACCAAGATGTATCATGATTTACGTCAACAGTTTTGATGGAAGAGAATGAAAAGGGATGTAGTTTAGTTTGTTTCTCAGTGCTTTATTTGTCAGCAAGTGAAGGCAGAACATCAGAGGCTAGCAGGGTTGCTACAACTATTGCCAGTATCAGAGTGGAAGTGGGAGAACATCACAATAGATTTTGTATTTGGACTTCTAAGATCGCCTTGGATATGACATTATTTGGGTTGTGGTTGATAAACTGACGCAGTCTGCACACTTACTTCCCATACATGTGAAGGATTCCGTGGACAAGTTGAGTAAGTTATATGTTAGTGAGATTGCTCAGTTACATGGAGTGCTTGTATCTATTGTTTTCAACCGAGACCAGCGTTTCATGTTATGCTTTTGGCAGAGACTTTAGTCAGCTTTGGGGATGAATCTCCTTTTTAGCACTGTTTTTCATCCTTAGACGGATGGTCAGTCCGAACATACTATATAGATTTTGGAGAACATGTTGAGAGTTTGTGTACTTGATTTTTAAGGATCTTAGGAGGATCATCTGCAGTTAGTAGAGTTTGTGTATAACAATAGCTATCAGTCTAGCGTTGGGATGGCACCTTTGACGGCCTTGTATGGCGGGTCATGTAGGTTGCCGGTATGCTGGACAGATGTGGGAGAAGCTTCAATTTTGGGACCCAATTTGGTGTGGAAAATAATGGAGAAGATTACCATGATTCGTCAACACTTAGTGACGGGCCAAAATCTTTAGAAGAATTATGCAGATTGAAGGAGGAGGCCTTTAGAGTTTAGGGTGGGGGACCACGTGTTTTTGAAGGTTTTGCCATGCCGAGATTTAATGAGACTTGGCTGTAACAGGAAGTTGTCGCCGCGCTTTATTGGGTCATTTGAAATCCTTGAGAGGGTTGGGGAGGTGGCATACCGTCTAGTTTTGCCTCCTCAGTTATCATATGTGCACAATGTATTTCATGTTTTCATGCTTCGAAAATACGAGCTTGACCTGTCACATATCTGGATTAGGCTAAGTTGTGGGTGGACGAGGACATTTCTTTTGAGAAACGACCTGCGAGGATTTTGGATACAAAAGAACAAGTTTTAAGAGGGAGAGCCATTGCCTAAGTCAAGGTTCTGTGGCTTTATCATGGTGTCGAGGAAGTTACATGAAAGTTTGAGTCTGAAATCCATGCTAGGTACTCGAAGTTTAGAAATGTATGTTGGTTTCAATCTCGGTCTTGTTTGGGCGTTGTTGCAGAAAGTTGAAACTTTCTGGGTAGGACCGCTCGATCGGTCCTTAGATCGCTCGAGTTGTCTGTTGCACGTGGTTTATATAAGTGGCAGCTAGTGGCTTGGGGTTTTGAACCAAAACTTCTCCTACAAGCTTTTCTTTTTCTCTCTTAGAAGAAAAACCAAAATCCTAGCCTTCTACCTTTATGCTTGCTCTGGATTTGGTTTTTGGCATTGCGAGGTGGAACGGTGTTCTCCTCACCAAGGGCTTCGTGTTCATTCGAACGAAATCTCGTTTCGGCGACTTTGGTTTTTCACCGGTGGTTAAAGTTTTGAGTTTTTAACTCCATACAATAGGATTCTAGACTCTCTTGCATTAAAAACATGTTATATGTAATTATATGTATTTTTACTGTTTTAAAATGCTATGAATATTATATTTTGTGTTTAACCTTGTTCGATTGAATGAAAAACATGTTTTGTGGTCCTAAGGTTTATTACAAAGTTGGTGGATGTATGTGTACGTGATTTTTAAAAGAATGAGTTTTGAAAATCGGAAGGAATTATAAATATGTTGCAAAAACATGTTTTTTTTTTTATGTTTGGAGCTAACCTTCGGGGTTAAGCCTTGGTTTAAATTTTTCGGTTGAAATGGTGGATACATTTTGAAAATGTTAGTTGATTCTCATGGATATTTGGATGACGTAGATGTGTGCCTTTAGACGTTTTGTACATGTGTAACACCCCAATTTCGAAATAATAAAGCCTAATAACTTGAAATCAAACTTCAATGTCGAGATACATTATTTAAAGATTAAGACTCTCAACCCATTGAACGAACGAAACGTCCTCACATGCATGTATAACGTGAATATAAGGCCTTAGGGCCTTACAACACGGGTGTTCTAACTCAAAATACAAACTCCAAAGGAAAACAAAAATTACATCTTTACAATTTCATTTCTAAAAAAAATGTGCTATCAAAGTAAGTGTAATTCTATCAGTTACTCAAAAGAGTCTAGCAGCCATCATCTTACTCTAAAACCTTTTTTCCGCTATCACTTAAAATGTTGTTAAACAACATAACTCGAAACTCGTAGGAAAAAGACAAACTATGAACATATGCAAGACATGTGATGGTGATTATGCGGGATGCAACATATAAGTTTATCCAAAACTAAATCATTTGTTCCAAATTAAATTTCCCAACACATAACCGAGTTTTCAAACAAAGGTTTTAGTCATGCCCATCATTTTAACCCATAATCCCATCACTTCCCAATCAACCCAAGTCCTCCAATATTCAATAACTTAACCATTCTATCCAATGAGAGTTCATCATCCCATTTCATTTTTTCAAAGGTACAATCCTCCACAACACACACATGCACACGTTATCAACATTTTCTCATATTCTACTATCTCGTGGCTGAAAACATAGAAACTGACGCCGAATGAGCATATAGACCTATGCCGCGTTACTACTAACCGGGCCACATGAGACCTGTGAAGTAATGATATATTCTATACCCCGCCACGACTAACGTCCTTTTTCGATTGCTAGCCGAAGGGCAGAAAATTCATTCTGCGTAGTTTTTCGGTCTTTCACCGTGAAGCAACTCGTGCCCAAACTTAAATGATCCTTGGATCCCAAAATTGATTTGTTTTGATTTATTTATTCAATCACAATTCTTAAACACAAGTCCAACCCAAGAATTGTTCCTCTCGTCAATACATTATTAATTTCATAGATTTCACATATTTTGATTTTAATTGGCTTAAAACCCAACCAACACATGGTGATTTCCAAAAACTCATCATATTTTTATGGTTTGTTCAAAACCTCTAAGTTTCATTTCATCATTTCACATCTCTTTAAATTCATAAATTTTATTTAAAGTTTTCAACCCAGCGATATACAATTTTTATCAATTCTAAAAATTTATGAAATTAACATATTTATGAAGTAATACAAGTTTTAATTTTTCAAAAATTCAGCTAATTTCACCATTCGGGTCCAACGACCCCCAAACCCCTATTTTTCATGATTTGGGCAATAATCAAATCCTAACTTTTCAATACACAAATTAAAGGTTCCCACAACCAAAATTTACTAAATCATTCATCAATTTCATCATTTAATCCTTTAGTCTAAAAAATTCCCATATTTCATGGAATAACCTCAAAACCAAACCCTAACCTTTCACTTTTCAAATCCAATCATATCTAACCGCAATAATGATTTAAAAACATCTTAAATTATTCACAAATTCAAGATTTGTTCAAGTCTACTATCACA
This sequence comes from Heliamphora pulchella, assembly GCA_032270985.1. Lineage (NCBI taxonomy): Eukaryota > Viridiplantae > Streptophyta > Magnoliopsida > Ericales > Sarraceniaceae > Heliamphora > Heliamphora pulchella. The sequence continues at coordinate 9,376 of JAULJZ010051322.1, forward strand.
CCCAAGCCTAGGGTTTCAAACATCATTTTCATGCTTTGATATAAATAATTTCAAATATGCAACTTATATCACATAGATTTTCGAAAATAGTCATAGATCCTATCTCTTTGAAACTCTAGCAACTAGAATCAAACCCGAACAAACTCCAATCGACCAAAACTTCCAACCAAACGGTGAGAAACGAGCTTCCAACATCACGCTCAAGCCTCTAATGAATGTTCACCAAGAGAGGCAAGAAATCAACTCTTAAAGAGCTAGGAATGCCCCAAGATATCACCAAAATCAACTCTAGGGTTTAGTTTTTGGTTTAGAGAGAGGGAGGAGAGGAGAAAATAAAGGAAAAAGCCTCAAACACAACTTTTAAGTTTGTCCTCGACGCGGTCTGTTCGGACGCCCTTAATCCCTTCTGGTCCATTTCTGTCCAAACGCCCATATTTTCGTCCGAACGCAATTCTGCGATTTTAAACGATCATATCTCTTTCATTCGAACTCCGAATAGGGTCATTTTTGTGTTCAAATTGAAGTCTCAAAAGTCTACTTTCCAATAGTTCTAGTCTCATAACAAAATTTATTTTTTTACAAAAAATGTATGACCAAAATAGTGAACGTATATCACTTTTCTTCATATATTTTTTGTATATTTTGTCCGAACTTCTTTTTGAAATATTATTTTTCTTCACCGAACACGTCATGACATGTTTTAGTTAATATTTTAAAATTACAAGTGATCGGGTCCCCACAATCTCCCCCTCTTAAGAAATTTCTGTCAGGGTTGTATACTAAAAATCATGAATTTTGTTGATTTTAGTATTTAATTTTATTCTTTAATAAAATTATTTTTCTATTTTATAAAAATCTTAATGAGTAATGTATGTAATATCATTTTTTAATATTATGCATGAATGTCATTTATTCCGTACAGTATTTAATCGAGTGTGTATAGTACGATTTGCATACAGAATATCAGATTATAGGTTCTTTTAGAATATAAGTTTCGATTCACAGTTTAGATGGAATTGAACAAACCATCGGTACGACTATAGTACATAGTTTTAGTAGGCATGTCTTGATTATGGGGAACAGATAATAGTATCGTCCATTATTCTGACTCACTGTACTAGTACACTTTGTGTGTGTTAAATAGTACCACGTCGGGGTAATTAATTTTATACTGACTATATAAATTATTTCACACCCTAAAGTTATTATGAATGCTTATGCTTTTAATTTTGAAATAATTATTATTTGTGTATATTTAATATTTATTATTTTAATTCATTAGAAGGTGCGATCTTTTATGGGTCAATAGTCCTAGTGAGTTGGATAGTAGTATTAATTATATAGTGAATATTAATTATTAAAGGAATCCACGTCCCGATTGTTCGTGATTGATGATACCCCCTTAAGAAAGTTTATAAGTTTTGATTGGGTCAAATCCTGTAGTTGGATTTAATTATTCGGCTGTCAAATAACTTAAGCAGATGGGTTTAAAGAATTTTAAGAAACCAATTAAATTAAATTATCAATAATTAAATTTAATTTATGGGTATCAAAAATCTTAACATAAGGAGATAAGTTAAGCATTTAATAACAGGAGTTCGAATAATTGATTTTGAGAATGTGGCTGGGAGTGCAATTACGATTCATTAGTGGTATGAATAATAATTTATGTTTTTATGAAATTATCTCATGGGCAGGCAGGTTTTCATAATTATATTAGAAACTCAAGTCATATTTACTTCATAAGTTCCTGCTGTAACCCTATATATATGCAGATATGCTAACTCTATTTCTCATTCCACAGTTTGTGAATTAGGGTTTCCATGTAAATTCTAAGAGGTTAGATTTGCAGGTTCAAGATCACGATAGATTGTAGCTCATCCTACGTTCATGACTCGCATCTGGGAATACAATAAAAGGCTTGAATTAGAGCTTCAACTCGGTGTTTATAAACTCGTGATTGTTGCAGTAACTGAAATCATTCTACCAAATTTTGAAAGGTATAATCCCAAATCTAACTTTGAGAGTATGGGTTTTATTTTGATCGTTTGACATCAAAATTTTTTAAACTGGAGCCTATTTCGGTAATTGCCCGTCTAGTATTGTTTTTATCGAAAAAATCGTATTCAAATCAATAATCTTGGTAGTTTGCTTCCAACAATTGGTCTCAGAGCCATTTTGATTTATGAATATGGTTTAATTGAGGAATCGAGTAGCTTTAAAATTGTGCTAACTCTGTTTTGCGAGCGTTCTAATATCGGTTTTATGATCATTATTTTATTTATGTTTGATGGAATGATTGAATGATTATTATTATTTATTTTTTAATCACGAGGGTTGATCGTAACAATTTAGACTTTTTAGATCAATTGTGAGCCTTCGGGATATAGGTTTCGATGTAAAGGCTTATTATGTTCTTTAGATATTGTTCGATATATATAAGAATAGGCTCGAAGGTCTAAGAACACGAAGAACAGGTGGCGGCAAAATCATTGACACCGGCGATGGTTTCAAGATTTTTGGGCCACGGATCACGGTGGATTTTCAACGGTTTTGAAACAATTTCTTGGTAAGTTTTCTATAGATTTTAGACAATAAAAAATCACAGTAAAACAGGTCCGAAAACCAGCAAAAATCGGTAGAAAAAATAGCACCGGCGGCGGTTTAGGGCTGGTTTTGATGTTTTTTGCAACGTTTTAAAAATTGGTTTTGAGCAATTTTTTAAGTATATAATAGCAATAAAATAGTGCTGAAAATAATCCAAAAAGATGAGAAAAACAGTCGCTAAAGGTGGTAGAAAAATAGTAGCGACGGCAGTGGAAGCTATTTCAGGGGCTATTTTCGAGACTTTTCGAGACTATTTTCGGCGTATTCTTCAAGGCATCATGTAGCTGCATATCAATGTTAAAAACAGCAAGAAATGGGAGTCGAAACAACCACAGAACGGCAAAGAAACGGCAGCGGTGGCGGCTCAGCCCCTTTGGGGCTTTTCAAAAGCTATTTTTGAGATGATTTTTGATCTGATTTTTTTAACAAAAAAATTATATTTTCCGTAAGCTATTTTTTAGAAAAAAATTTGGGGCGAAAACGAACGTCGGAGGAGGCGACAAAAGCCACGGGAAGCAGTAGTATGTAGCGGCACCGGCAGCGCTATGATGCCGGAATTTGGGATTTTTAGGTTCAAAAATAAGGGAATTGAAAAAATATTTAGAAAATACTTTAATACCTTGAAAATCAAAATTTGAAAACCCTTTTTTGTAAGAAATGGAGTCGACACTTGGTTTTTGAGAAAAATAAAGAAAAACGAAAAGAGCCACTGATCTTTAAAACGATAACCATAGAAAACAACGGTCCGGGAGTTAAGGTACAAACTGGAGAAGATGTTTGGCGCCCCGTTCGCCTAATAGTAAGGTTGACCTCAACTAATTATCATTGGTTTCTAATTAAATTTCTCAAATACATACAAATATAGAAGATGAAGGTAAATAGAGAACATCTAAAATTAAATAAGAAAAATACATAACTTATGTATATAAAACGCTAAGCAAAAGATGTAGCAAAAAAAATCCTAAGTTTTACGCATGCAAATTTTAACTAAAGAATGCATGAAGCAAACCCACATATAATATCACCAAATAATCTAATCATGACATGATTTTAAACAAAAAGTAAAGATATGCTCCAAAATTCACTAAATTCTAAACACACTAAAAATGGACATAAATTGCTTACAATATTGTCAAATAATTTAATTATTCTAAACATAACGTTAAGCAAAGTAAACAAAAACATGCTCCAAAATTATTACCCCAAAATGCATATTGCCAAATAACCTAAAATTACACTAACATGATTTTAAACAAAAACATATTCTAAAATCTTTAAACTCTAATCAAATGTGGATTTCATGCTAATTAAGTAATAAAATATGCTACTAAAAAGAAATTAACAAAATATAATAAAAGGAAAGAAATACTATTTATCCTACAAAAGTAAGGATTATTACATAAGGATGTAATAGTTGTTATTTAGCTAGAAAATATTAAGATACGGGCGAAATATTAACGATTACGACCGTATGAATGTTAGTGCACCAAATATAACAATTACGATATCATAAATCGCAATTGCAGGATATGTTGGCACTATTTTAATGAATTTTCAAAAGTGACCATGTCACGCCCCAAAATCCAGGGTTAACGTGAAAATCCACCAAACACCAATTTTTATGAAAATATAGGTTTTCATACATTTAAATCCGCCTGTTGAAACCAATGGAAAACCCAACAAAAGATATCTCTCGTAAATAAAGGACATACAGTTCCAACATGCATACAGAATATCGCCTTATGGCGTACAAAACTTGCCTTCAGGAACATGCATACCAAAAAGGAAAACTACTACAGTCTTCCATCATCCGTCTGCACGGGCATCACTAGATTTACACAAGATCTTCATCCACATCATCACCTGAAAAAGGTTTTATACAGAAAAATCCCACCTGTGAGCCGAAATCCAATAAAAACTGACAATAAAGCTGTAAAGCAAGAAATATGCAATCATGTAGAGTGGGAGCGAACTCAACCACAAAACCCAAAAGGTTTTACGTCATAAAACTCCAAGTTTCCCACAAACCTCCA
>JAULJZ010051333.1:0-36220 GCA_032270985.1 Heliamphora pulchella
ATTAAATTTAATTACTGACAATTTAATTTAATCGGTATCTTGATATTCCTTAAACCCTTCCGCTTAACTTATTTGACTGCCGAATAATCAAATTCCCCTGCAGGGTTTAGCCCGGTCAAAACTTATAAGCCTCCTTAATGGGGTATCGTCAATCCCGATCATTCAGGACGTGAATTCCGTCAATAATTAATATTTGTCATATAAATAATACCGCTATCCAACTCGCCAGGAATATATATAAGATCGCATCCTCTAATGATTCAAAATAACGAATATTAAATATACGTAAATTAATAATTATTTCAGGATTAAGAGGAAAAGCACTATTCATAATAAACTTATGGTGCAAATTAATTTACATAGTCAGTAATCAGTACTAAATTAATTACCCCAAATGTCTCGTTCAATACACACAAAGTGTACTGGGACAGAGAGTCGGAACAATAGACGATGCTATTATCTGTTTTCCATAACCAAGACAGACCTACTAAAATTCTATGTCACAGTCGTACCGATGGTATGTCCATTTTCATCTAAACTGTAAACATGAAACTTATATTTTGCGAGAATAAAAATCTAGACTTCTGTATTTAAGTTGTACTCTATACACTAAATTAAATACTCTATAGAATATTGGACATCCATGCATAACAAATAAATGATATGCATACATTGCTCATAAAGATTCTTATAAAATAAAAAAATAATTTTATTAAAATAAAATTAAATACAAAAAACATGATTTTCAGTATACCAACCCTAACAGGTATTTGAAACAAGTTAGACTTTTTGGCCGTTTTAGAAAGTAGGTTCTGTCAGCCGCCAAAACTCAATAGAGCCGGTTTTGGACAGAGGGTTTGAAACAATTTTGGGGTATCCTCTCGAGAATTTAAGGTCTTTTTTTGGGTAGTAATTACTTTAATATGTTAGCTACAATATTCATATATACCACTTTAGGAATAGGTTACTAAAAATAGGAATTTTGGGCTATATAAAAATAAGTGACAGAAGTGTCATTTGAGGGCTGAAACTCAACAGAGACTTTCAAAGGAGTTTTAACCTATCAAAACTCAATATTTTGTGCTTAGTTTTGGTGGATATATATATATATATATATATATATATATATATTTGTTATTTACAGCGTTCATGTTTTGTCCAAAGCTCGGATCTCAGTTTAAACTAGGATTTCCAAGTCAGTAGTGTTATCTGGTCGAAAAATGACATACTTTGGTAAAATGGCAATATCTTGAGTTCTACTTATGAAAAATGAGTTGAAACCAACTTTGGATGAAAGATATCACCAAAATCTAAATCTGGACATAAAGAACACGCTTAGATCAATTTTCTACATTGAGTTATGGCGTTCCAAAGTTCAGGGCAGAAACATCTATATTTTCAAAAATCAAGTCTCTTAGGGTCCAAATCTTCTACTTATGTCATGTCAAGTTTTTTGTACCATTTCTTTGTATGCTTGTGTTTTAGACTTTAATATCAAGGCTTTAGAACACTTAGAAGTCATCAAACTCAAAGATAACAACATACAACAACATCTCATATCACCCATAAATATAACAGCCCCAAATTTCCAACTACGATGCCTTTTCGGTTTAATTTCGATTCTCGATTCTTAGAGTGTTTAAAGGGATGTGTTGGGGGATATTTTAAGCGATATTAGACATAAGGTTTATAGATTTTACTTTCTTGTTTGAGAGATCAAAAGATGGTGGACGATGGATTTGGACTTAATTTTCGAAAATCTCCTTGATTCTTTCCTTTTTCTTCCTTTTTCTCCCTCAAACTCACGTTAACACTCAAGAGCAATGAAGTATGATTTCTCTCCCTCATTTGCACGAAAATAACAAGTGGAGAAGAGGGTGTTTGGCTTGATTTATATAGGCAAAGGCTAGGGGACATGAAGGGAACAAAAAGTACCCTTAAAGGATTTTTTTCTTCTTTTTAATTATTGAGATTTGAGTTGAATTGGATGGGTGCAACTTTTGAGAGATAAAAATTAGATATCGGTAAGATAAATGTAGGTAGGGGTCAGTTTGCGGGACAAACACCTGACCCCACATCAATCAAGGGGTTTTACATTGATTTGCATGCCCTTTTTGTGCAAAAAAATGCTTTAAAAGTTAATTTGATGTATCTTTTGGTATCTTTTCCTACTGAGACCTATTATTTTAGTATGTTTATAATAAATATAGTATTTCTATATATTATCATAGTTTTCATAGAAATTGATTAAATAGATGTAGTCTTTTAAGTCAAATTAAGCTATTTTGGCAATATATGACTTTTTAACTTATTTTGTTGTGTATGAACTTCAATAATGATTTGTTTACTTTTATTAATCTATAACATCATATTATTATGTATATTACTTGTTCAACAAGTGTTGGATCATCATAATGCTTAATTTAATACTTTTCTCATTATTTTAAGCTAAAAAGAAAGTAAAAAGTCACTTTTTGGCACTCTTCTCAAGGTGGTCGGCCACTAAGAGGTATTTTTGTTATTTTTGATGTTATTTTATCTTTTGCTACTTAATTGTACTTAAATCCTTGATTTAGAGTATCCATGTGTCAAAATTTAGATTTTTAAGACTTTTTGCTGTACAAGAGGCAAAATGGTCATTTTACCCTATTTATGAGAATTTTTGATTTTTAACTTATTATTTCATGATATTTACTTTATTTAGAATGTTGGGAGACTCTTCGGGTGCTAAGATTTTGTTACCTAAGTTTTGGACCTTTTTGGAGTTTTCGGCCTAAACTTAGGGTTTTCTATTCGAGTTAGGGTTTTGAACATCTTTCGTACTCTATGGCCTTGTAGACTATCCGTCACTAATACTAGGGTCCAAGCAGGGTTGTTACAAGTAGCGATTTTTGTGATTTTTATAAAATACTAAATTACAGTTCACACGACTAAATAACTATAATTGTACTCTGACCCATAATCTCAAGACCTTCTTGTATTGAGCTCATGATATTAAATACTTATTATTCTCAAAATGTTATGATTCTCGATACCCGCCAATTAAATTTAATTACTGATAATTTAATTTAATCGGCATCTTGATATTTCTGAAACCCTTGCACTTAACTTATTTAACCACCAAATAATCAAATCCATCTGTAGGGTTTGACCCGGTCAAAACTTATAACCTTTCTTAAGGGGGTATCGTTAATCTCGATCTTTCAAGACGTGGATTCCATCAATAATTAATATTCACCATATAAATAATACCGCTATCTAACTCACTAGGAATATAGACCCATATAAGATGGTACCATCTAATGAATCAAAACAACAAATATTAAATATATACAAATCATTAATTATTTCAAGTTTAAGAGTATAAACACTTTTTCATAATAATTTTGAGGTATAAATTAATTTATATAGTAAGTATAAAATTAATTATTTCATGTGTCTTGTTCATAGACATAAAGTGTACTAGTATAAAGAGTCGAAACAATAGATGATACTATTATTTGTCCCCCGTAACCAAGATATGTCTACTAAAATTCTGTGCTTTAGTCATACTGATGGTATGTCCATTTCCATCTAAACTGTGAACATAAAACTTATATCTTGCAAGAACCTAAACTACAATCTTCTGTGTGTTAGCCATACTCTACACACCAGATTAAATACTGTACAAAATATCAGATATCCATGCATAACATTAAAGAAATAATACACATACATTGCTCATAAAGATTCTCATAAAATAAAAAATTAAAACAAAATCAAATACTAAAACATAGTTTTTAGTATACCAACCCTAGCATATCAGAGATAGAGGATACTTTACAATCGATATCAAAGAAATTTTCATCAACTTTTGTTTGAAAGGATGCTACAAAAGAAGTCAATCCCTTGATAAGAGAGACAAGTTCTGCAAACTCTTGAGATGAGGGACTAGTAGGTGGAGCAGATGAAGATGCAACAGAAGGAGGAGGAGAAACAAAGGTGGAAGAGGAGCCGAATACATTTTGTCTGGTCTATGAAGGAACAGGGGAACCAGAATCAAACTGGACGAAAAATTGGCATAAACTGAGAGAGGAAGAGTGTCCAACTAGATTATGGTGGGGCAGAAGCAGGGGAGGCAAGATTTTCACATTTTGTAGACCAAACACCATCAACTTTTCAAATTTGCATATGTTTCAAGGTGCTCTGTCCATATAATCATGCCTTGAAAAGAGAATTCCCTTCTCGATGGACAGATCAACACCAAAGTGCTGAAACACATGGGTCAAAAACATGGCATGAGGAAGGGAGAAATTGAACTTAGAATGTGATTGAGACATGTCAGAGATTAAAAGATAACCAAGGTCCAATTTCTTGCCCTTCGAGGATGCACCATATAATGAAAACATGCATAAAGTCACATCACCAAATTTCCAAGATTGAGGCTGAAAAAGTGATTGACAAAATGATGCAAAATTCTCATTTCAGGCTTAAGGGAGTTAGCCTTAAGAGGTTTTAAAGGGTCAACCTCTTCGAGTTGAAAAATTTGTTTCACCACATCATGAAAAGAGAAACTGTCAATAGTTCTCTTTTTCTTGTTGCAAGCAACAAATAATCGACCTCAAGGAGACCGAGAATCTCATTTAAAGGTTTACAGGTTAAGTGAATATCTACACCATTCACCCAAGTGGTGATGGTCATGATGTTAGGGTCGGTGATTTGGAAATGAATGTAGAACAGTTTAACGAGTGTAGGGTAATGGGGTTCTCAGATTTGGAGTAAGTTCATCCAATCGAGATCGGAGAACAACTCAGAGAATTTCATTTGTATTAAATCAAAAAATTGAAAATCAATCGAGCGACCTGCTAGGGTTGTATACTAAAAATCATGTTTTCAGTATTTTAATTTTGTTTAAATAATATTAGTTTTTCATGTTATGATAATCTTAATTAGCAATGTATGTAATATTATTTCTTTAATGTTATGCATGAATATCCTTTATTCTATACAGTATTTAATCTAGTGTGTAGACTATGACTTACACATAGAAGATCATATTTTAGGTTCTTACAGAATATAAGTTATTTGTTCACAGTTTAGACAGAAATGAACATATCATTGGTACGACTGTAGTACAGACTTTCAATAAGTCTGTTATGATTACGGGAACAGATAATAGTGTCATTTATTATTCTAACTCTCTGTGCTAGTACACTTTGTATGTATTGAACGGAACACACTGAGTAAATTAATTTTATATTGATTATATAAATTAATTCGCACCCCAATGTTATTATAAATAGTACTTATACTCTTAATTCTAACATAATTATTGATTTGTGTATATTTAATATTCGTTGTTTTGATTCATTAGAGAGTGCGATCTTATATGGGTCCATACTCCCGGTGAGTTAGATAATGGTATTATTTATATAGTGAATATTAATTATTGACAGAATTCACATCTCGAATGATTAGAATTGACGATACCCCCTTAAGGAAACTTATAAGTTTTGACCAGGTCAAACCCTGCACGTAGATTTGATTATTCGCTGGTCAAATAAGTTAAACAAAATGGATTAAGAAATTTCAAGATGCTGATTAAATTAAATTATCTGTAATTAAATTTAATTGGCGGGTATCAAAAATCTTAACGTGGATAGATGAGTTAAGCATTTAATAACAGGAGCTCAATGCAAGAAGATCGTGAGATTTTAGCTTAGAGTGCAGTTACAATTCTTTAGTGGTGTGAACTGTAATTTAATATTTTATGAAAATTGTAGAAACCGTTGCAAGATTTTCATAATTATAGATACTACTATGAGATTTACTTAATTGTAGAAACCGCTAGATACGTATCTGTATTCTATTAGAAGTCTTTATCATAATTACTCCATAGGTCCCTACTGTAGCCCTATAAATATGCGGATAGGTTGAACCAAATTCATAACTTGTCTTTGAGACTAAAGCTGACCAGGTTCTTCCGGTACGAGTTCTCAAAAGATTGTAGCCCACACAATATTCGAGAATCGCATAAAGAAATACAGTAAAAGGTCTGACGGGAGCTTCAACTTGGAATCAAAATCGTAGTTGAAGAATCAACTTGTAAAAAGGTATTCTTCTAAATTTACTGTGATTGCATGGGTTTTAATTTTGATCATTCAACATCAAAAATTTTATTTGGAGCCCATTTCAGCGTTTTACCGTCTAGTTAATTTTTATCGAAAATTGTTTACAAAAGCAATGATCTTGATAGATTTGCCTCCAACAATTGGTATCAGAGCTGTTATGTTTTTTGTTTACGGTTTATCGGGACTGGGTTGTTTGAAAACTGTACTAACTTTATTTTGTAGACGTTTTAATTCCGATTTTATGATCATCAAATTATTTTTCATGTTTGATTGAACGGTTTGGATGATAATTTAATTTTTTAATCATAAAGTTAATCGTGATAGATTAAGTTTTTTCTAGATCGAATATGAGCATACGGGACATAGGTTTCCATGTAATTGTAGTTTTTGTTTTTAAATATCTATTTAGAATATTTTAAGAACATGTTGAATATCCAAGAACACCAAGAACAGGCAGCGGCACCGGCGGTGATTTCGGGAGTTATGGGCCACGGATCACAAGGGTTTTTTTATACAGTTTTTAATTGATTTTTCTTCATTTTTTCTTCAATTTTAGGCTAAAAACAGTATTAAAAATTGTCCCAAAAACACGAAAAAAAATGGATTAAAAAGTAGCCTGGCGACGGCACCACCGGCGGCAGTTCGGGGCCTTTTTTCTGTAGTTTTTTTGACGTTTCCAAGACTGATTTTAAACAAATTTTTTGGCATAAAATAGCAGTAAAATACCAATGGAAAAAAAACCCAAAAAGTGAAAAAAATAGCGCCAAACAGTGGAGGAAAAATAGGCGGTGACAAACGGCGGCGCAGGGGCAGCGGCTTTCAGGACTATTTTGGAGGCGTTCTTCGAAGTAACAAGTTGCTGGATATTTGAGCTATTTAAAAAATAATAATAAAACCAAAAACACAAGCAAAAAAAGCCCAAATAGTAAGCTGAAGGCAGTAGCAGCGACGGCGGCATGGTAGCTGGCGGTGGTGGCTTGGTCCGGGCTTGTTTTGATCAATTTTTCTGATGTGTTCTGATACTAATATGATATATTTGTATATATCAAAGTGTATCAAAGAATCCTGATACAATTGGGATATAGAAAACTGGTTCGAACAGAGATTATTACAGTTTATCTTCAATAGGAGTTTGAAACTCATTAGAGTTTCTATTTGATCATAAAATCGGAATATATACATATCGTGCATGTATATTCATATGAATTGCGTGGATGTTGTATATTTGTTTTATATTATCTTGTTAATTTAATTAATTCAGAAAATTCAATTTTAATTAAATATTTTGTAATGAAAAATAAAATTAAGTTTTTTTAATTAATATTTTTAATTAAATGCAAAAATTTTAGATATTTTATTTTTTACTAAATATCACGTTTAAGATGATTTTTCATAAAATTGGATATTTTGAAAAAACGTGAAAATTAATTTTGAATTATGAATTAATTAAATAAAAAAATATTTAATCTAAATAAATTATTATTTTTGAAAAATGTGAAACAAAAAATAAAATAAATAAATGTCTTTAATCACTACCGTAGTTGAAAAGCTAAAGAAAAAACTGTGTATTTTTTAAATTTTATTTGTTGCACGTTGAAACACGAAAAGATGGTTTAGCAAACCAAAATTTTTGGAATCGTATACACATAATGATATATGATTCTTTCAAATCGTATGATTTTCAAAATTAATAAATTTATTGTAATTAAACGCATTTTTGTAACCCTCAAAAATATTTTTAAAATCTAAGTGGGAGAAAAAATTTAATCACAGATAAATCTCACGATTTTCATCATTAGTTTGTAGGTGATGTAATTAAATCATGCATATTGGCTGTAAGGCCTTCTTTCTCGTCAGACGGATTAATTGTGGTATTGCCAGTATAAACATCCTTTAGGGATAATTCTGAATAATTGTTAGTGTAGATCACTTCTCCATATAAAAAGTTTATTGTGAAGCGATTGATTTGAGATTATGTGATAGTTAACACTTAACTGTATATAATAGTATCCTCTCCATTTGAGTTACTACTATTATATACTGAACTGAAACTATATCAGTTATTTAATTTTACTTGGCAGAGTCAGTTGCCTAAATAGTAAAATTAATAAGAATTGACTTGTCTGGACAAACAATGGATAGTAACGTTCTCTCATCGAGGCATGCTATTCACAGGGTACTAGGCTGCTGGCAAATTTCTCTTAAAATGGTAGAGGGAACCAAATTAAAATAAATTTAAAGTTTTACTTGTCATAATTAATAGTATTTTTAATTATGTAATTCTCAGGATTAAAATGGCTTTCAACCCACTCGCTTCAATGCTCAAAGAAAATAAACTTACGGGACCAAACTATGTTGACTAAAAAAGAAATTTGGACATTGTATTAACTGTTAAGGATTACAAGTTTGTATTGACTGAGATATGTCCACGGAAACTTAATGTGGAGGCGACCGAACAGGAAACCCAAGTCCATCATAAGTGGCAGAAAGCTAATCAGATGGCTTGCTGTTATATTTTGGCTTCAATGTCAAATATTTTACAGCATCAGCATTAGTCTATGTCTAGTGCCTATGACATGATTATGAACATCAAAAAAATATTTAGGGATCAAAATCATGTTGCTAGGCAGGTGGCCATGAAATCTCTAATGAATGTAAACATGGCTGAAGGCACACCAGTTAAGGATTATGTTCTGAAGATGATCAGTCTTCTGAATGAATTGGAGATCTTAGGAGCTGAAATTTACAGAAAAACCCAGGTCGATATCATACTCTAGTCACTGCTTGAAAGTTTTAAGCAATTCTGCCTGAACTATACTATGAACAAGCTCAGCTTTTTATTGGCAGAACTTCTTAAGGAACTTCAAGAAGCTGAGGGTGTTCTTAAAAAGCCAAGTTCTGTGTATATGGCTGAGAAAGGTTCTTCCTCTAAGCTAAAAGGCAAGAAGAAAAAAAAGGTTCAGACACAGAGAGGAATAGGTCCAAAAGCTAAAAATTGACCAAAAATTGGTGTGAAGAAGCCGAGAGGCAAGTTTTATCACTATAACCAGTTTGGGTAATGGAAAAAGTAGTGTCTGATTTTTCTCAGTAAGAATAACAAATTAGGTAATTTTTGTTTACTGGTGGTTGAAACATGTTTAGCGGTGTTATCTACCGAAACCTAGTGTATAGATACGAGAGCCACTAATCATGTCTACAATTCTTTGCAAGTGTTCCAAGAATTCAAGCAGCTCAATGATAAGAAAATATACCTGCATATGGGCAATAATACAAGGGTGACAGTAATTGCAGTAGGAGATGTCACTTTTAGTTTGAGTAGAGATAAGATACTACTTCTTAAAAATTGTCTTTATGTACTTTCGATTAGAAAAAATTTAAGTTCAGTCTCAAGTTTAATAAAGAACAAGTATTCTGTTCATTTTGATGACTCTATCGTTGTGAAAAAAATAAATATTTTATTTATTTTGGTACATTGGTGGATGATCTGTATGTCGTATCTTCTATCTTATCTACACTGCAACTAACTGAATTGAATAACACATTTAATTTATCATATAAGAGAAAGTTTCATTATTTAATGAACCAAATGTTTCTTTGGCACTTACACTTGGTCATATTAATCTAAAAAGAATAAACAAACTGGTAGCAGATGGACCTTTGAGTTCATTGGAAGTGGAAGCACTTCTAGTTCGTGAATCCTGCTTGGAGGGTAAGATGACCAAGAGGCCCTTTTTCGGCTAAAGGTTATAGAGCTAAAGAACTGTTGGAACTGGTTCACTCTAATGTGTGTGGTCCTATGAAAATTTGGGCTAGATGTGGCTTTGAGTACTTCGTCAATTTTATTAATGACTAATCAATGTATGGATACATTTAGCGGTGCATAAGTCTGAATGCTTTGAGAAATTTAAAAAATTCAAGGTGGAGGCAGAAAAGCGTCTGAGTAAAAGTACCAAATCACTATGATCTTACCGTGGTGGAGAATAGCTCTTTGAAGAATTTAGGGACTACCTATCATCAGAAGGGATTATATCCCAGTTAACTGCACTTAGCACTTCGTAGTAGAATGGTGTAGCAGAAAGAAAGAATATGACTCTTATAGAGATGGTAAGATCCATGTTGGGTTATTCAGGATTATCCGATTCGTTTTGAGGATACACATTAGAGACAGCGGCTTACATTCTGAACTTGGTACCTTCTAAGTAAGTACCTTCTACTCCTATAGAATTGTGGACAGGGCGTAAGCCTAGTCTGAAGCACATTCGAATTTGGGAGTGTCTAGCACATGTGCTAAAAGGGAACGCAGGTAAGTTGGTACCGAGGACAGAAGTCTATTTCTTTGTGGGGTATCCCAAGGGAACAAAGGGTGATTTGTTTTATAATTTTAAGGATCAAAAAGTTATTGTTAGCACCAATGCTCAATTCTTGGAAGATGATTATATTATGGACCACAAGCCCAAAAACAATATTATTCTATAAGAACTAAGAGAAAATACCAGTAGAACGAAAGAAGAACCACAAATCACTGATATCCCATTGTCTCGTCGTAGTTGGAGGATTATCGATACAAGTGCAAATCATAAACAGGGTGCTGATGCACATGGTTCAGATTCTGCACAGCGTATTATTGCTAGTACACAGACACAAGTAGTGCCTCGTCATAGTGGGAAGGTTGTTCATCAACCTGATCAGTATATGTTATCTAGAGAGTTTTTTGACAAGATCCTAGCAGAACTGGATACCAAATCCTGTAACTACAACGAAGCACTTCAGGACAAAGATGCAGATATTTGGCAAAAGGCTATGAATTATAAGATGGAATCTATATATTCCAATCAAGTATGAAAAGATATAGAACCACCTGAATGGATAAAATCTATTGGATGTAAGTGGATCTATAAGAGGAAGAGATGAGTAGATGGAAAGATTGAAACTTTCAAAGCTAAGCTTGTTGTTAAAGGGTTCATTCAGAAAGAATGGATCGATTATAAGGAAATCTTTTCACCGGTAGCCATGCTTAAGTCTATCCAAATTCTCTTATCCATTGCTACTCATTTTGATTACAAAATCTACAAATTCATGTCAAGACAGCTTTTCATAATGAAAGTCTTGATGAGAGTATCTATATGATACAACCAGACGATTTCATAGCAAATGGCCAAGAACACATGTTGTGTGAGACCTTGACCCATTTTCTTTTTCGGTATTTTTTGAACACGTGTTGGCATTTTTGCTTTTGCATGTTTAAATGCATTTTGATGCATGATCGGGGTTAGACATGCATGCGGAGTTGGTTCCCAGGAGCCGTGGGACATTGCGGTGCGAATTTCAAAAATTTTAAAAAAAAAAAGATATTTTGGAGGCCTATAAATATCTAGAGTTAGATATTTCCAAAAGATATTTTTCAAAATTTCTCCAATAAGTTTTTTTTCTCTCTACCTTTTCACTAAGTTCTCGGGGGCCCGGGGCTCTGTTTTCCATGATCAGACAGCGGATCCTTACTTTTAGCACGGTGGGCTACGGTTCATTCGGACAAAATTCTATTTTGGCGAAGCTCAGTTTTGCACGTGGTTCGAGGTATCGAGTTTTTAACTCACCAAGGTAGAATCCTAGACTCTCATGTCTTATAAGGGTGCTACGTGTAATCATGTGTGTTTTTAACAGTTAGATTGCATTAGATCTGATTTTATATTTAAGTTGGGTTTTTGAGATAAAACTCATTTTTAGTCGATTTCGGTGGATGGAATCGAGTGTCAGGAGTTTCTTTCGTGGTCTGGATGTTAGACCTAGGCGTGTGGATGTCCGAGGGTGTTAGACAGAGGTTTGAGGTGTCGAATCGAGGTTTTGGAGGTAAAAACCACAGTTTAAAAACAATTTCCAAGGGAGGTCAGTTGACTGGATCTTGATGATCAGTCGACTGGATCTTGGTTCTTGGGGTTTAGTAGACTGGACCTGGAGGTCAGTCGATTGACTTGGTTCTGTCTTGGGTTTTTGGCTTTTTTTTGAGAGTTTTTAGTCGACTCGGGGTTGGGGTCCTGTCGACTGAGGTGCGGTGTTGTGTGTTTGTGGTTCGGTGGTTGGGTTTTGGGATTCGGTTGGTCGTGTTGCGGTTTCGGGGGTCGTATAGTGGCCTTGGGTGTTTGTTTAGATGTCGTCCTTGGGTGACGTGCATGGTTAGACGTGGGTGTTGGTGCACGGTTAGGTACGTGGTGTTTATTCACCATTGGGTTTGTGTTGGGAGCGTGTGGTCGTTGTGGATTGTGATGGTCGTGTTGGGCGTGTTTGGGCCCGTGGTCCCTTTTGGGGAAAGGTGTTGGTTTGTAAGAATCGGGGGTTTTATGAGTTGAGTGTTGGCCTTTGAGTTAGGCGTGGTTTTGTGAGTTGTTTGTAGTCCATGTGAGTGGATGTTGGTTATGTGACGGGTGGCGTCATGATGTGAGGGATATATGTGATTTTGTGCATTTATAACTTAGTTTTATTTATGCATAATGTAAGATAAAAATGTGGTCTTACGTGATATTGGTATGAACGTTAGCCCTGGCTAACGATGGACGGAAACATGGTCCGATATCTTAATCCTGGTTAACGAAATGTTAGTTGGGGCAGTGGTCCTTTGGTGAAAGCCCGAGAAATGTTAGTTCGGGCAATGGTCCTTCGGTGAAATCCCAAGAAGATCCTTGTGTTGTGTGTGCATGTGGGTATCTGAAGGACGAGAATGTGGTCCTGACGATGCAGGGTTGGTGGGTGTTTAGGGCCCTCTGGTTGTGAACCCGTAAACTAAGTCAGTTGCCTTCGTGAATGGCGTTATTTACGTTGTCGTAACTCCATATAGAACTTGCCGTTACCGAGCAGACCTTAAGTGTGACTAGGGTAATGGGCAGGAGTCTCTAGTTGTTACCTTTATCGGTGTTTTTACTGCTTTTTCTTAACTGTGGCATGATATCTATTAGGATGATATGCATGGTTCCAAGGATGAAAACGTAATCCTAAAGACATGTGTGTGTGAATCTGAAGAACGAAAATGAGGTCCTGAAGAGACATGTGTTGTGTGTGTTGCTCATAGTGCATTGGGCGTGGTGCATGGATTGCATGAGTTATTTTCGGTTGTTATAGAACTGTTGTCGGGACTTGTGAGCCGGTTTAGATATGTATTCATGTGTTGCATTTATATCTGTTATCTTTGGAACTAATGCGAGTCGAATTATAAAACTATTTTCTAGCTCTGATGAGTCATGATCTAAAATTGTTTTCAAACTGTTTTAAGGCTTGAAAGAGAGTCAAAAACTGCACCTCATTTTCCTAGCATGTTTAGCTTATATTGCATGCCTTGTCTAGTATCTACTGAGCTTTAGCACACGGTATGGGATTTAAAATTTTTTTCAGGTACCGTTCACATAGGTTGATCTAGAGGTGCCGAAGGGGCAGAAGAGCTGTAGTCTTCGTTTTTTCTAGTTTTGAACATGTATGCTGTAACATGTTTTTCCAGCGTTGGGACCGTGTAATGTAAGCCATCTGGAAATTATATACAATGCATGTATGGTTTATTTTGAGAGTGCATTCTTGGGTTGGGTGCTATCTTGGTGGTTTGTGAGTGTTTCACGTGATCCGGAGTTTGGGGTGTGACATGTTGTACATGCTTAAGAGATTCATTTATGAATTTAAGCAAGTATCAAGGTCTTAGAATACTTAGTTTGATCAAGCCACAAAATCTTATGGTTTTGATCAGAGTCCAGATGAGTCATGTGTGTACAAGAAGCGTGACAGAAGCATTGTGATCTTTTTAGTACTTTATGCAGACAATATCTTGCTCATAAAAAATAATGTGGGGGCATTATCTACAGTTAAAGTATGGCTATTTGGGCAGTTTGATATGAAGGACTTGGGAGAAGCCACTCACATTCTTGGGATCAAACTTGTGTGAGATCGAAAACAAAGGATATTGGGCTTATCACAAGCAAAGTATATCAATGAAATCTTTGCTCATTTTAGCATGCAGAATTCTAAGAAAGGGTTTTTTTCCTTTTAGGCATGGAATCATTCTGTGCAAGGATTAGTATCCAGAGACACTTGATGAGATAGAAAATATGAAGGCAGCTCCTTATGCTTCAACAATAGAAAGTCTCATGTTTACTATGCTTTGCACTTGACCCGACATCTGCATTGTCATTAGCATGTTTAGTAGATATCAGTTTAACCCAGGGCAGGAGCAATAGACTGCGGTAAAGAATATAATCAAGTACCTAAAAAAGACTAAGGGTTATATATTGGTTTATTAGGCAAACAGTCTAATACCTGTAGGGTATATAGACTCAGATTTCCAGTTTAACAAGGATTTTTGTAAGTCTACCTTAGGATATGTGTTTACCTTATGAGGTGGGGCTATTAGTTGAAGGAGTATCAAACAGTCTTGCATTGCTGATTTCACAATGGAAGTCGAGTACGTGGCAGCTTTTGAAGCAGCCAAGTAGGCCGTTTGCCTTAAGAACTTCTTGTTAGATCTGGATGTGGTCCCTTTAGTTTAGTTGGCTAGTACATTTTATTGTGATAATAGCAGAGCGGTTGCAAACTCGAAGGAACCAAAAGTCCACAAGAAAGGAAAACACATTGAGAGTAAGTATCACCTAATACGAGAAATTGTATAAATGGATAATGTTGCTGTAACCAAGATTACATCAGGAGACAACCTTGTAGATCATTTTATAAAGAGCTTACCAGCTAAGACTTTTGATAATCATGTAGAGGGCATGGGAGTCAAATGTATGGCAGTATGGTTCTGAGTATAAGTGGGAGATTGTTTGGGTTGTATACTAAAAATCATGTTTTTAGTATTTAATTTTATTTTAATAAAATTAGTTTTTTTATTTTATGAGAATCTTAATGAGTAATATATGCAATATCATTTCTTTAATGTTATGCATGAATGTTCGATATTCTGTACAGTATTTAATCTGGTGTACACAATACGACGTACAGACAAAAGATCAGATTTTAGTTTCTTGTAGAATATAAGTTATTTGCTCACAGTTTAGATAGAAATGGATATACCATCGGTACGATATAGCACAGAGTTTTGGTAGGCTTATCTTGATTACGGGGAACAAATAATAGCGTCGTCTATTATTCTGACTCTCTCTACTAGTACACTTTGTGTGTATTGAACGGGACACATTAGGGTAATTAATTTTATACTAACTATATAAATTAATTCACACCCCAAGATTATTATGAATAATACTTATCCTCTTAATCTTGAAATAATTATTGATTTGCATATATTTAATATTCGTTGTTTTGATTCATTAGAGAGTGTGATCTTATATGGGTCTATATTCCTAGTGAATAACAGTATTATTTATATGGTGAATATTAATTATTGACGGAATCCGCATCTCGAATTATTAGGATTGACGATACCTCTATAAGGAAGATTATAAGTTTTAACCAGACCAAACCCTGTAGGTGAATTTAATTATCCGGTGGTCAAATAAGTTAAGCAGAAGGTCTTATGAAATTTCAAGATGTGGATTAAATTTAATTGTCAGTAATTAAATTTAATTAGCGAGTATCAGAAATCTTAATGTAAGGAGACGAGTTAAGCATTTAGTAATAAGAGTTCAATGTAAGAAGGTCTTGAGATTATGGCTTAGAGAGCAATTACAGTTCTTTACTGGTGTGAATTGTAATTTAGTATTTTATGAAAATTACAGAAACCGCTGCAAGATTTTCATAATTAAAGATACCGTTATAAGTTTTGCTTAATGACGAAAATCGCTGGATACGTATCTGTGTTCCACTAAAAATCTTTGTCATAATTACTCTACAGGTTCCTGCTGTAGCTTTATAAATATGCGGGTAGGCTGAACCAAATTCATAACTTGTCTCTAAGACTAAAGCTGATAAGGTTTTGCTAGTACGAGTTCTCGAAAAGTTATAATTCACACTACATTCAGGAATCACACAAGAGAATACAGTAGAAGGTCTACGGGAGTTTCAACTTGGAATCAAAATCGTAGTTGAAGAATCGACCGGCAAAAAGGTATTCTTCTAAATTAACTATGGTTGCACGGGTTTTAATTTTGATCGTTTGATATCAAAAGTTTTATCTAGAGCCCATTTCGGCGTTTGTCTGTTCAGTTAATTTTTATCGAAAATCATTTACAAAAATAATAATCTTGGCAGTTCTGCCTCCAACACGATCGGAGATTACCTTTTGAGTCGCAAAAGCGGCAAAGTAGAGATTCATGTACTTACTGAGCTGGAACTTCAAGGCGGGTTCGATTGGAGTGACGTTTGAAGGTCCGGCCTTACTCTTTTTCAATTTCTTTTGGATCTTCTGTTTATTTGCCGCTCTAGGGTTTGACGGCCCTTCATCTGGGCATTTGCTGCCCTTACCCATTGTTCTTGCCGCCATTATTGTTGAGGGAAGGAGGTGAAGGAACGAAGAGAGAGTGGAAGAGATGAAAAAGGTGGAAGGAGTCGACTCTAGGGTTCGTTGGAGAGACACAAAGAGGGAAGAGATGAACCGATGTTTTGAATGTGAACGGTTTTGAACGCAAATGAGAGAAGAGGAAAAGAAACCGCTTATATATAAACTATATGAATTGTGTCGACCCTAAAAGAAATTGAGTCCACACTTTTCATGCGACATTAGGGGTGTCCAAAGACAGAAATTGCATTGGCACTTTTTACTAGGGTGTTGACACCTTCGGCTCATTAAGTTGACACTCTTCTTAAACAAGTCGACCCAAACTTTACCGAGAGTAAGGTAAACGAATAGAGTCGACACTATATAGCTGGGGTCAACACTTTTAATAAAATGTGTTGATACTATATAGTTTTGAGTAAGCACTTTCACACATGTGTCGACCATTTTCAACAATGAGTTGACACTTTTCACACATCAAACTCAAGCATGAAAAGCATTTAAAATATGTTGAACAGGCATGGTTAGTATAGAATATAATCATTAATTTGGAGCACATAACATACCAAGTTCTTTTCTGATATAACATAATCTTTCTTTATTTTAAGGTTTGGTGAATATATCAGCAAGTTGGTAATCGGTGCTTACAAATTCAAGTTCTATGTTACATTTTTTAACGTGATCTCTAATAAAGTGATATTTTATCTTAATATGCTTTGTTCTTGAATGTTGTATTGGGTTCTTAGATATGTTTATGGCACTAGTGTTATCACATTTAATAGGAATATGATATAAACTTATATCATAGTTTTCTAGTTGTTGTTTCATCTAAAGAACCTGTGCACAATAGCTACTAGCTGCAATGTACTCATCCTCAGCTGTAGATAAGACCACTGAGTTCTGTTTCTTGCTAAACCACGATATTAAAAAGTGTCCTAAGAATTGACATGTTCTACTCGTACTCTTTCTATCAATTTTACAACCGACAAAGTTTGCATCAAAATAACTAAATAACTCAAAGGCTATTCCTCTAGGATAGAATAATCCTAGATTTTGTGTACCTAATAGGTATATAAAGATGTGCTTAACGGCAGTCATATGCGATTCTTTAGGATTAGCTTGAAATCTAGCACACATGCATACACTAAACATTATGTAACGCCCCAAACCCCGGGGACCCGTGAACCAAACCCAGATCAACCCGTATATAAAGTATTAATAAAAACTTTTGTTTCATAGTAGGTTGTGTTCAAATATATGTATATAAAAAGATTTTCTTTAAACGACTGTATTCTCGTACATGTCAAATTTCATACAAAAGTTTTAAGTTTTCAAGAGTTCATAGACAATAATAAAATCATTACAAATATCCACTTAAGACTATATAAAAATGTGTTACAAAACACAAAGATACTCTAAATCTTCATTTTAGTCTTTTCTCAAACTGCATCCCTTGCCTTGGTATTGCCCCTGGTCCTCGAAACCTGAAATTGTTTAGTAAGCATATATGAGCCAAAGCTCGTAGGATAAAGATTAATTCAGATGTAATACATGATTTGTGAGGTGTGATGGGTGCAACTGAAGTAAGATGCAAATTTTCACCACTTTGTTATTCTTTCACACGCACACACCCACGCATGCCCACCTATTCACATTTATTATTATTTTTTATATCATCCATATTATCATTCCATTATCTGATTTTTCACAAAAATCATTTCACATATTTGTTACCCAGCTTATCCCAAAACCGTATCACGATTAATTTATCATAATTAATGAGCCGATATCGGGTGCAGCTTATGGAAACCCCTCCATATTATCCCAATAGGCTACGCGAAATCATTGGGTAATAGATAGCTCTATAACTCACCACGATACAACACCACATTTCGGGGGCTAACCCGTGGGCATGTGGTCCCCATTTTGCACAAGTTTTCGGTCTTTCACCGTGGACCCGCCAGGCCAACTTATTCCACATCAATCCATACGGTTCATTATTCCCGATACTACCATTTTTCAAGAAAACCCGAGAGTCCAACCCCACAACCGGTTCCTCTCCCAATCATTTTCACAAAATCTCATTTCAAGTTTTCCATTTAATTTTCAAATCAGATTTCATTTGAGTATTCGTGTTTCCTTTCAAGACACATGCACATGCATCATAACGTCAACCCATAATTTCTCATAATTCACATTTCATGTATCAACTTCATAAGGTACCAACACAAAATTTAATTCAATTATGATCTTATCATTTGAAGAAAATGGAATGCACCCATCATATGTATATACACAATTTGAAATCCATGTTTCTATACTAAATGCTTAGTAATATCAAAAGATGACTATATATCACAACCCTCAGATATCCATTCTTCTTCTTTAAAAAACGTTATATGTAGAAAACTTATTTTATCGTAAAACCCATCCAACTGGTACTACACTTGCAACCCAACCCAAGTATGTTGATATAGGTGTATCCATAGCCCATGGGTCAAGATATTTGATAAAAAAATCAATTAAGGATGGAAAATAACATTTTCCAAGACATTTGGCCAAAATGGGTGAAAAACAGTTGAGAAAACCTGGCATACCCTCACTATTTTGGTCATAACTTTTTCTACAAAAAGAAGTTTTTTGTGAGAGTAGTCTTGTTGGAAAGAGGACCTCCAGGGCTTTGATTTGAGTACAGGAATGACCCAATTCGGAGTCCGGATGAGGGAGATACATTGATTTAAAGAAAAAAGTTTTGACCAGTGAAAAATAGACCACGGGCTAGACCGCTCGAGTAGTCCATCGAGCGGTCTGGCCTGCAGAAGAAGCTGAGAGCATCCCATGACTGCCCTCTAGACCGCTTGAGCAGTCCCTCGGGTGGTCCTACACCGAAAATTGAGTTTTTGCTAGATTTTGAAGCCAAAATTTATCCAAACCCAAATTTATGCAAAAATATGGAATGTTAAGTAATTTAAACTTCCTTTTTACACAATAAACTCACTATTTCATAGCTAACCATTTCCCAAAACTCCAAATTTTCTTAAAAACTAAACTTAACTCTCACACACACCGGTTAATGTTCAACTCATGCATGAAATCCACTAAATCTTCACTCATAAATCAAAGTATCAACCCAAATCAAATCAAAACATACGAGAAAATTTAAATCCTACCA
This sequence comes from Heliamphora pulchella, assembly GCA_032270985.1. Lineage (NCBI taxonomy): Eukaryota > Viridiplantae > Streptophyta > Magnoliopsida > Ericales > Sarraceniaceae > Heliamphora > Heliamphora pulchella. Next base: position 19,703 of record JAULJZ010051333.1, read on the forward strand.
CAATTAACCTTCAAGCTTCAAGATTCTACCACTTTCTTCCTCCTAGGGTTTCGGTTGCCTCCTTGGTTTGTTCCTTGATGGACCAAATTTGATTCTCTTAGCTTATAGATCTTGATTTCCTCTTTTGTAGCCTCTAAACCTTCCAATTGTTGTAGGGGAATCAAGGCTCAACGGATGAGGTTACTCTCTCGTGGGGGAGGAAGAAGAAAAGAAGGAGGGAATGGGGCTTGAGGGTGTCAACGGGACTGAGGGAGGGAGAAGAGACCTTAGGTTATATCTCTATCTCTCTCTCATTCTCCTTGCTTCCAGAATGTTTGAGAAAGAAATTTAGTGTCTTGTTTGGTTATTTCTTCATTATTCCTTTTAACTTTAACACTCATGACCCCTTTTCACTCTAATTTATTAACATAATTTTATATATATCATGTTTCACCTCTACAACTTAATTCCCAACTCACATCACAAGATTTTAAATCAATAAGCTATATTCACCTAACAAATCTTTGTCAAAATATTATTGTCATTTATGATCCTGTATCTCAGTTACATTTTCACGTCCCATGAGTTCCTTCATTAATGATCAAAACTTTATAGTGCCCATACTTAACTTTAATTTTGTCTCTTCTCTTAACTGAAAGCATGAAAGCACAAAATAAACATGTATCGGGTCCTTACAACTTTCCCTCCTTTTGGGAATTTCAACCCCGAAATTCATCTCAAGTCACACCAAACCTTCCTTTAATCTTAATATTTGTCAACATAATTTGCTAATCATTCGTTCTACATAATACCTTTCTTAATCTGCGATTTTAATCATTCCTTTGGGACGAGACGACTCAAGGATGATAACACGCCTCTGTTCCCAAAGTGACACACTACATCAGGTTAAACCTCATAACACTAATATTTCCCAAATGTTAGAATCATCCATTAATCATCGTTTAACATGACGTCATTCCTTACCCAAAATCAAACCTCATAACACTAATATTTCCCAAATGTTAGAATCTTCCATTAATCATCGTTTAACATGACGTCATTCCTTACCCAAAATCATCACATAAACACTTTAAATCAGAACAGTTCTGGTCACTTCACAACAAAACTGAACACCTAGGCTAAGGCCAACCATTCCTATGCTAGTCACCAACGATCCCTCCCTGACGACCATCTCACACCGCATATACATTTTCAAAGAATAAACGTTCTCACCCATAGTGTTATGCACCACAGATCTTACCATCTCCAAGATTCTCCCAACTTCGTCGAATCAACGTCTAGTTCACTGTCGTATTCCAATGTATACCGAGGGCTACTCCTCCAACCCAAACACATGTTTCCAAACTTGAACATTGTTCACAAGGGTTTCACGTGTTATCCCAAAAATCACCCACGCCCTTACGGCCACTTAACTACTACAAACTTAAGATCATATCACTACTTGTACGACATTACTTGAGGTTTTCAACCATCAGCACTAACACAGCCACCTGAACACCGTGAGTGACTAAGATTAAGCGCACCTCATGAATCAAGTGCTTCATCAGTAATCACTTGCTTATATAAACTGAATCATATCCCTTGTCATGACGCCTTACGCTTACCTATCGATCTCTCGAGTCTACAACACCTCAAACTAGACAATTTGTGATCTTCTGTATTTACATTACCCCATTCATCGACATTATCATGCACATTCACGTCTTCCCTTCAAACGGTCGAACCACTCTTCGCACATTAAGAATTTTGAAAAATCTAAAGCTTCAAACAGAACAAAATTCCAGACTCACAAGAGCCTATCAAACCCACCATGTAAATATTCCAGCCGCAAGGTTCTAACCCAGAACAAGCTGCAAACCACGGTTAACGATTCTCGGTTAATTAGTGCAGAAAAGGATTCTATGCCTCAACACTAACTCCTTCGTCAACAAGGACAAACATTCCTGGTCTACCAACCCAATCTTTTAAGGGAACACAACTCTACAGAGAACTCACGAGGAACTCGGCCCTTCAATCACCTGATTTCGGTAGTACCCATTTCCTAAGGCACAAACTCACGGGTCACATCACGGACACTAATCTACGGGGACTCCTATTTTCCCACAATAGCCAGACCTAGAGTCAACCAACGGTCCTAACAGTTACACCTCACCAAGGTGAAACAACCCGTACACTATAACTGTTCACGAGATAACTGTATCTTCTCCCTAAGAAAGAAATGGTTAATCAAATACCATGATCCAACCTCAACGTACTCTTGTAAATCTCACCTTGAAGCTGTATTGACCCTAGTCACCCAACTGCTGTCGGCCTCGATCATGCTACTCAGATTACCTGCCACGCTAAACTCTCAACTCTCAGACCTCATTTGCATGCATACGAACATCATCGACCCTTATACCTCATACTACACATCCCAAAGGACTACAAACTCATCATCAGCTATACATAAAAACACAACACCAACATTCCCATAGCGCTAAGACCTCACTTCACAAGGTTGTACTTCAATGACCTAACTTCCATTAGGCAAATTACAACCATATCATGGCCTTAAGCCCACTGTCCAAGCAACTTACGTAGGTACATATCTATTGCAGGAAATCTAATCCTAAAACCTTTCATCCCATGCTAATAATAACTTTCGCGATCATGCAGACACTTCCCGCATTCTCGGTCCTAGGTACATATCTATTGCAGACATCTTAACCCATGGTTTCTCACCTATCACCCTAGGCCATCCAAACCACATGGTACAATATTGAATCTCATTACTCTACACTTCGTTTCCATTGGCAAACAACTTACCCACCTCTGAACCTAAGGTCAAACATAAACAACCTCTAGACTTATCCCACTTAGGATACACTGTCTCAGCACTAAGCCAACCACACAATCGAACCCTTCTATGGTCCTTTTAAATCTCATGCACCAGGCACGGTTCCCAAACACGATCTCCTAATCACGAGGATAACGACCAAGCTGCAGACCTGCATTCTTGTAGGAATCTCACAGAACTGACACTCAAGAATCTTAACATGTAAACAACTCAATCACCGAACTCCCTTAGGGATCTCATGAGAGTTGAAGCTATCGACCCTTCGTACAAATCAGGTGACTTTTCCAAAAACATCACTCGAAACGCTCAGGTTCACAGGGTAAAAAAAAGGGCTCTCTAACGAACTACAGGCAAACGAACCCACACTCATATGATCCTAACATTTACTTCGCACCAAAGAAGGACAATGACACTATTCAACCAACCACAAAACATCTCTCCCGCTAAGAAGACCACGAGTCGCATGGCTCTAGGCTCTCGCTCTGTGTCACTACCTCTTAGGGCCACCATTACACACTGAGTATATCATTCGTCGCACTAGGTCTTCACACTTAGATCTCTACCCAAGCACATTAACGATCGCCCACTCCTTCACATCCCAATGATGCATCACACGCGTCCATACGTCCCTCACCGATTAACCACTAAAGACAACACCACATATATTTGTATCACTTCAAGCCATATTCTCATTAAACAGCACTCCCAGGTCAGCCCCATCAAGCTTGTTAGCCCAATCCTCTTCCTGAACCTTCTTTTCCTCCTTCTCTCCTTCCATTGTTTCTTCCTCTTTCGTGTCAGACAGCTGGTGGCTGAAAAAGATCTCCAACCCCGATAACTTTTGATTGCTCTCTTCGTCGATCCACGGCTCTAAAAAACAACAATACGGGAAATCTTCCCCCTCCTTGACGAAGTATCCGTTGAGCGTCCCGACATAATTGGCCTTTCGCCCCCTTGTGGGCCCTTCCACATCTTCTTCCGTTGGTTTATACCCAAGACCAAAATGGTGCGAAGTCGGCAATATCTGAATGGGTTTCGGGATTCCCTACTGCTTGCACCCTAATCCCATGCCAGGGAAGAAGGACATTCTTCTCATCATTGTTATAGCACACGGGTTAACATGCCTTTCTTCTTCATTGATTAGCGTTTGAACAAGCTGTGCTTCATCAAACTAAAAACCACTGAGCAATACGTCATCTTCACTATGCTGAACTTCTAACAGAGTTGTGCCCTCTCCTCGTTTCGGGGGTGAATGCTTTCTTTTCCGTGGATAGTCAAAATTGTCCCGTTCTTTATCAATTTTAGTTTTTGGTGAAGGGTAGACGATACCGCATGGACGTTTGGGTTATGCAACCACAGCCTGCCTAGCAGCAGATTGAAGGAGGCCGGTACGTCTAGCACATGAAACTCAACTGGCGTCTCCAGAGGTCCTACTAGAACAGCGAATGACACCAGTCTTAGTACATCCCTTCATGTATTATCGTAGGCTCGCACCCCTTAATTGCAGGGAGTGAACTGGTCTAGCCTCATCCCTAAGCAGACGACTGTTCTCAATGGACAAACGTCCAAGGCAGACCCATTATCAATGAGGGTAATCGGGACCCATTTTTCTAGGCACTTGACGATGATATGAAGCGGCATGTTGTGGCTTTTTCCTTTAGCGGGAAAATCCTTATCAGAAAATAAAATAACTTTTGGTTCGGCGGCTGGCAGAATTAGCCTAATAAGTTACTCAGGGGTTGCATGTATCGGAATGCTTGCTTTATTCAAAACCCTAAGCACAGCTTGTCTGTGTTTATGCGAGGCCATCAGTAGCCTCCAAATACTGATGTTGGCTTGCGTCTTCTTCAATTGTCTCAATACAGCATCATCCACCTCCTCTTGCTCTTTCTATTTCCCTTTTTCACTCAGCTGTCCTTTCTCTAGCTGGGCTGGCTTAAAATGTCGTCCACTTCTAGTTAGGTGTTCTACGCCGTCTTCGGTATCCCATAATCTCGGCATCACATTATCAGTCTGTCTCACTTCGTCTATGTGTAGAGGTCTTTCAAACACCCACAAATCACTTAGGTTACTAACGGCTGCCCTTTCCCTTCTTTTCTCGTCATCTTCAATAGCCCATGTATTGTCAATCTCCTCCCAGATGTCCTCTTCGATAAAATTCACTTGTTGTTCCTAAGCGGCCCAGAAATCAATCCACTTGGCCCCATCAGATTTCACCACGATTCTTACTAGCCAGTAGGACTGCATCTCATCGACATACACTTCCTCCTCAATAAGTTAGGAAAGGGTGATTCCATCAAGCACATGGTCGAACCCATAAGGTTGAGTCAAGTAATCTAATGGCCAGTTATTTTCTTCAATATCGGTTGATACCATTCCCAAGCATTATCATTCTATTCTTCCATCCTGTCTCGACTACCTCTAATCATCATGAACGAGCATACTGTTGGATCCTCAGTTATTGGAACATGAGGGCGTGGTAGGTGTGCTGAACAGATGTGCTGGCTCGGGTCCTCCAATTCTCCTAGAGACATGTAATTTACCCCAGTTTTCCTAGCATGAATCGGTAGTGGGTTAGTAGTGACATTCAATTTTGGGGTGATAGGTGGTGGTGGGATCACCTTGTTGTCAATGAGATTTTGGATCTCATGACGCGGCCTCATGCACTTATCAGTCAAATGCCCAGAACCTTGATGGAAGGCACAAAATTGGGAAGCATTGAATCTTGGCAGCAGGGGATCGGGTATAGGCATGGGGTCTAATGGTTTGATGAGCCCTTTCTCGACGAGTCGATTCAGGGTGGTGGATAAAGAAATGTTGAGGGGAGTAAACACCCTTCTTGGCCTCTGTTGCTGTTGGTTGTTATCTGATTGTTGGGTATTATTGGACTGCTGGGCGGAAGAGGATTGGTTCAGCAGGTTTACCTCGTTTGAGTGAGACACGAGGTTGGTGGTAGCGGATTGGTTTTGGTTATTTGTGGGGAAAGTCCTTCTGGGCTTCTGGCTTGGCTCGATCTTTTCAATATCCCCTGACTAGATTGCATCTTCTATCTGAACCCCAGCATCAAACAACTGCTCGAATGTAGAGAGTGGTTGCGTGATCAAATAACGTTTCAACGGGAACTGTAGGTTCTTCACCACTATCCTTACTTGTTCTTTCTTAGAGGGCCGGTTTGTCATCTTGGCAGCCTTGTCCCTCCACCAGGTCAGAAAATTAACAAACGCTCTCGATTCTTCTGTCGGGTCATTTTGAGCTCTTGGGTCGTTACATCCAGTTAGACATTGTAACTATACTGGCTGATAAAAGCTGTTGTTATGTCTTTCCAAGTTCTGGTTTTGGCTATATCAAGAGAGAGAAACCATTTTTGGGCTGCCCTAGAAAGAGATCGGTGAAAGAGCTGAGCCTTTAACAGGTCATCAATTCCCATCGACAACAGGGTACCAACAAACATTCGGAGATGAATTATGGGATCTCCGGTTCCGTCAAACTTTTCCATGTCTGGCATTTTGAACTTTTTCGGCAGTTTAGCATCTAGAAACAGGCAGAGTCCCCCTACATCGAGCATATATTCCTCAACTTCCTTAGCTTTTTTGAGGACCTTTTCCATCCTGTCTATCTTCTCAATCAGTGCAGATTCTCTGGACTATGCGATGTTTTCCTCCTCAACTATCACCTTACGAGGGTTTCGTGGTGGTGGTGGAACAACTTGTGATCCATCGGGGACCTGATTGTCATCCCAAAAGTCTTCGGCATTCTCATTTGTGTCATTTGGTTGCCCGTTCACAATAGGGATACGGTCCTGAATTGCCCGAATCTACGCCTGACACTACACTTGAGCCTGGGTCTGCTGTTCTACGGCTCGTTGTATATCAGTGATTGCCCTCATTAGGGTTGTCAGATTCACCTCATTTTTTTCCATCTCAACTAACTATTTTGGTACCCTACAAAGTCTTCCTGCCATTAATCTTTCTCAGATGCGTACTGGCTGTACTTTTTTCAGCCCAATGGTAAACTCACAAAGAACACCTAGATTGCAAAAGCAGAATAACTAGTATCAGACTCTTTTTGGGCAAACATCCTGGCAACAGGTGGTAAATATCTCGAATTTCCAAAATAGTGGATTATGAGCAGATAAGCACGGAGAGCAACACAATTCCCCTGTTGGGCTCGTGCCGGTGTACAACAGGATAACCTAAAAACCAGAAAGACAGTTAAGAAAGGGGAATCAACTAAATTCTAGAGGGAAAGTCTATCTAAAATGAGAAAATGTACAGCACTTCGGCAGGAAAACAGAGCTACGTTGATCAGACGTAAAAAATTCTAAGGAAAAACGGGCAGCGTAACGGTAGGGAAACAACTCTCACGGGTGTTATAAGGGTTTGAAAGAAACGAACCTATGTCAAGGGAGAGAAAACTAATGACTCGGGAAGATCTCAGAGGAGAGAGAAAACTACTCTAGAAGTGTTAAAATGAAATACATGCATGACCCCAGGAAGAAAACTACGGTAAAAAAATTGAATATGGTGAATAACAAAACCCGAGTAAGAACCCGAAGGAAAAGCTAGCCTAAGCACAAGATAATAGAAAACCCGGGTTGAATCCGGAGAAAGAACTAGCCTAAACTTGATCAAGACAATCCTAGCAATATACAAACAAAATATACAATGAAGAAAAACATATAATCCTACTAGGGTTAGCAGCGCTTAATTGGAGGGTTCTAAGTTCACTATATGCAAAAGGCCGATTTTTTAGTCTATTGAAAAGGGTACCTTCTGAATAGAGACGGGCATATACCTTCCATGCAGAGCATGATCAAACAGTACGCCCGAACTCTTTTACTGCACCTATGAAAGCGTACAGTCAGTAAAGGTTACCCGTCTTCCCAACAATCCCCGAAACAGATTAACGTTCAGGGCATCAGGTTGACCAGGCAGGGGAGTTTGAAGAACAATGCATATGTATGCGAAAATAAAAATTAGAAATTTTATTAAGGACCAATGATGCTTTTGAGTTTAGCCCTCTTATTTGATTTTGAAAACCAGTCCCTAACAGAGTCACCAGAAAATACTATATGACTCGGATTGAGGTGTTTTTGAAAATGGTAAAAAATATGAGATTCAAAATATGTTTAGAAAATATTTTAACACCTTGAAAATCCCTTTTGTTGAAAAATGAGTCGCTACTTAGTTTTTGAGAAAAACTAAAAAAAATAAAAATGGCTACTGATCTTGAAAACGTTAACAAGAGAAAAAGGGTTCGGGAGCTAAGATACGAATCGGGGAAGGTATTAGGCACCCCGTTCGCCCAATCGTAAGGTTGGCCTCTACTAATCATCATTGGTTCTTTAATAAAATTTCTCTAATGCATACAAATAAAAAAATAGAGGTAAAGAGAGAACGTTCAAAATCAAATAAAAAAATACATAAAATATGTACATAGCACTCCAAAACACATAAATGTCAAAAGAAAAATTTTAAATCCTATGACATGCAATTTGTAACTAAAGGATACATGGTACACTCCCACATATAATTTCACAAAAATAAGCTAACTATCATGATTTGCCTAAAAGAATCAAAATATACTAAAAAAATGCTAAAATTACCTGAACATGAATTTGCCACAAAAATAAGCTAAACTATTCTAAACATACATTTAAAAAAAATAACCAAAACATGCACAAACACACATTAGATAAGCATTTAATATGAAATGTAAAGATGCATAAAAATTCTATATTAAAAGAAAACTTATTAACAAAAGAAAATAGGAGCTACATGAAAAAAGAGAATTTAAAGGTTTAAAAAAAAGTTTATAAAAGAAAAACATGCTATAATGAAAATATTAGAAAATGTTCATTTGAATTACTAAAAGAAAACTTAACTATTCACCTAGTTATTCTCATTTTAAGAAAATTACATTTAAATGAGAAAACTAGCTTAAATGACGTTTTATGGTCTTTTGGAATTAAAGAAAATGAAGGAAAAAGAAAGATAAAATAATGAGAAAAAGAAAATAAAGCTTCTAAAATAAAAATAAATACTAACATTAAATAAAAAGAGATACTAATAAAGAATAAGTAAACTAACACTAAAAGGGGAAAAATATTATAAGGAAATGAAAAATAAAATAAAATGTTAGAAAGAGAAATTATGTTAATACTGAAAGAAAAAGAAAAGAAAATAGAAAGTAAAAGTTATAAAAGAAATATTAAGTTAAAAGAAAAATAAAATAGAGTATTAGTATTAAAGAAAATAAGGTTGACAATAAAAGAAGATAAAAGGCTATATTAAAAGAAAATGCTAGAAAAAATAAATTATATTAAAGAGAAAATACAACAAGACTACTAGAACATTAAACTAATGAAGAAAACATTAGTGCTAGAAGAAAATAAACATTTAAGTAAAGAAAATTGACCATTAAACTAATTATTACAAGAAAATGAAATAAAATGCTATTGAAATGAAATTTAGACTAAAAAAAATTAAATGCTAGAATATTAAATTAATGTAAAGGAAAGAAAAATAAATAAAATGCTAGAATTTAAATGGATGTAATATTGACAATTACAACCATGTTTATGTAAGTGCCTTAATTAGAACAATTGACAACACTAACAAGTTGTAATTGCTAGAAATGTTGGCACTATTTAATGATTTGATTAAACTTAATTCAAATAAGCAAACAAATAAATAAGTAAGCTAAATGAAAAGAAATGCTAGAACATAAATAACTACGGCAATTAATAAGTAAAGCAAGAATGCAATGAAATAAAATATATGAATTGAAATTGAATCTTTAACCCGATCACTCCGAAAGAGAGAGAATAGAGTTAGAAGGATCGGGGATCTAAACGAGGTACCTAGATTAGCGGGGAATCCTCAAGTCGGGAATGTGCTTCAATGGGCTAATTCTCGGGTGGTGATCTAAGCAAGACTTCAACGTCGGTCGGAGGTTCGGCAGGGTTTCGGCGTCGGAGCTCGGAATCGCTCGATATATCGGCAGAGTCTCTCTCACTCAAAATTCGTACTGAAACGTACGCTAGGGTACGGAATTTATAGAAATTTTCAACCAATGAGATGTTGCCACGTTTTGGGACACGTCAAGCCATTTGGAGTTGGCGGTCGCCACAATTCAAGTTGGTGGTCGCCATGTTTTTGATAGTTTTCACAAAGTTCTATGACGGTCGCCATGATGAGAGTTGGTGGTTGCCATGATGAAAGGTGGCGGTCGCCATTTTTTGCTAGGGTTTCTACAAATTTCTATGGCGGTCGCCACAATGCAAGTTGGCGGTCGCCTTACTTGGGCAACATGTTTCGATGGTTCGTCAAGATTTCATTAGTTTAAAGGTTTCGGATTCAAATACCGAGTTTAGACCACTTTTCGAGGATCGAACTGAGGCATTATTCCACCTGTTTTCATCATCGAATTCACCTAAGATTAGGCGGGGTCTAATTGGGGTGTCTACAGGGTTTAATTGTTTCGCCTACAAACTGGAGATAGAGACCATAGGATTTATCTATAAATAAATTTATTCTCCCACTTAGATTTTTAAAACATTTTTTAGGGTTATAAAAATTAATTTAATTAAAATAAATTTATTAGTTTTGAAAGTCACACGATCTAAAAGAATCAAACATATTTCCGTGTACACGATTGCAAAGATTTTAATTTATCAAACCATCTTTTCGTGTTTAAATGCGTAATAAATAAAATTTAATAAATGTACAATTTTTTCTCTAGTTTTTCAGCTAAGGTAGTGATTAAAGGCATTTATTTATTTTATTTTTTGCTTCATATTTTTCGAAAAATAATAATTTATTTTGATTAAATATTTTTTCATTTAATTAATTCAAAATCCGAAATTAATTATCACGTTTTTCTAAGAAATTCGATTTAAAAACAAATTATTTTAAGCATGATATTTTGTAAAAAATAAAATATCTAAATGTTTTTTATTTAATTAAAATTAATTAATTAAAAAAATTAGTTTTATTTTTTATTACAAAATATTTTAATTAAAATCGAATTTTCGAATTAATTAAATTAACAGGATAAATAAAATAGATATGCAATCATTATATATATATATATATATATATATATATATATATATATTATAAACAAACACGATATGCGTGTATTCTGATTTTATGATCCAAGTGAAACACTGAGGTGTTTCAGTCTATCTAAGAGAATTAGCTTTTTCAATCTATGTTCGCCTTTGATTAACTGTCCTAATTGTAACAAGCTTCCCTAATACTATCTGATATATCAATATATATCATATCAGTCTTGTATATATCAGAATATACGTCAAAATCAGTTCCAGGAGAGAAAAAGTTGTCGACAACCACCAGCCACCGCCGACACCACCTTGCCGCCACCTTCAGGCAGCTCCTGCAGCCTCATTTGGGCTCAATTTTCGACGACCTTTATACCGTTGGAAATATCTCCAAAAAAATGAATTTTTCTATCAAAAAATATGCTGGAAAACTGCCCAAAAAATAGTGGAAAAAATCGTTGCCGGCAAAGCTGCCGAAACTTAGCTGTTGTGGTGATTTTTCTTTGTTGTTTTTAATTTGTTTTTTATGCTATTTTTTATACATAAATACTGCAGAAAACTCACCCAAAATTTTTTTTTAAAATTATTAAAAGCATACCATGATCTGTGACCCGTTAAACCCGAACTACCGCCAGTGTTGCCTCCGTTCTTCATGTTCTTGGACATGTTCAATGTCACGCCCCAAACATCCGGGTCACGCGAAGGCCCACCAAAACACTCATTTAAGAAAATAGATTTCACAGTTGATAATTAAAATGTACAACATTTAGATAAAAGATCCCCACAGTTCAACTCTCATAAAACTTTAAATCATGCAATCTCATACATGAATAATAGTATCGCCTCAAGGCGTACAAAACCAGCCTCAACAGGCGTCACATGTACAAGCACATGTCTCAAAAAGGAAAACGACAACAAGTCTTCCGTCACCTCTGCACTAGGTCAACTCATCATGCTCACCTGAAAAAGTTTTATAGCAAAATCCCACACCGTGAGCCAAAGTCCAATAGAATATAGACAATAAAACTGTAAAGCAAGCTATGCAATTATACACACACGGGCTCAACCACGGGAGCCAAAAAAGTTTTCCTTCCAAAATCACAAGTTTTCTATCAGACTAACGCGAATCTCAAAAAGGTTTTATCTCATAAAACCCCATATTTTCATCCTTCAAATTATGCATATCACCTTAACAGATATCATGCCACAGTTAAGGGAAAGCTATAAATAAACAGTAAGCTCGACTCAGGCCACACAACCGAGGAGAAGATAGAATGTAATCCTATGTACCAACTTTGCCATACCGACAAAGGAAACAACTATAGACTCTCGTCCATTACCCTGAACCCATAGGCTTGGTAATGACAAGCTCTATACGGAGTCAGGACAACGTACTCAATTTACGGGCAGAACCCGAGGGTACAGAGCACCCAACACAACCACTCAATTTACGGGACCTGAGCACGAGGGTCCAGAGCACCCACACTCAATGTACGAGGACTAACCCAAAGGTACAGAGCACCTACGCTGGCACGTTTCCGGACTTACACCAAGGAGCAATGGAAGCCCAACTCAACCAAACCCACTGTCACGGTACATCTATGGAGAACATTCAAAAATCCACCATGGCTCAACTACGAAAACCCGCAAAATGATTTATACTACACACGTATAAAAAGAGATCCAATCCATCAAAATGGAGATCTAAAACCATTTCCAACAAAATGTTTAAAAGGTGAGACTCAGCCCCGCGGGTTAGCTCTAAACCTCTAAAATCATGTTTTTCACCATTTTTACAAAATACCTCATTTTCAAACCTCTTTTGAAAATCACGGATGTCAACACACCCGAATCATGTATAAAAATCGAGGAAAGGCGTAAAAACCCACTTTTTACCCAAAAACCAAGGTTTAAAACATGAAAATAACATTTCATGCATTTCTTCCCGGTGAAAGCAAGTATAACTGCATATAACACCTTCATAACAGTAGTAGGTATAGAATCCTACCTCAGAGAGTCAAGAACTCGATGTCTCAAAACTGAATGGCGTTAGAACGAGATTCCAACAAGATGGATGCGAAGCCTTCGGCCCCGATAGCAAGGATCCACGAAGGAATCAACAACAAACCAAGCCCCGGGCCCTCAAAGCTAGAGAGAAAGAGGAGAAAATAGAAACATATCTCTTAAGAAAGCCTTTCCAAGCACTCCAGCCCCTGGGACCTCTTATAAGCGTGTCAAAAAGGTTGTCCAATCGACTGAAGAGGCAGCTTCAGTCGACGAGGCCCCTCGAAAAGCGTGTACCGCCTCCAGTTCAGTCGACCGAACTAAGGAGTTCAGTTGATAGAACTCCCAAAAACCTGTTCATTCAATCGAACCTATCCCCTCAGTCGACCGAACCTCACAAAAAGGCTACTGGAATTTCTGTTTTGGTTTTGGTCTCGGTTTTGTGAAGCAAACATGATTTTTGGTCCAAGCACAAGCTAAAAGAGCTCCTACCAAACCCCGAAAAGCATGTAACACATCTACACAAGCTTTTCTACAACTTTAAAGCATAAACCATGCATCGATGCTGTTCATATACTAGAATAAAAGTGTCACATATATAAACAACTCAAAAGATAAGGGCCAAGGTCTCACAACTCTCCCCCCTTAAGGAATTTCGTCCCTGAAATTCACAACAAGGTCACGAGGTAAAGAGGTCTGGGAATTTAGCACGCATCCCAGACTCCAGCTCCCATGTAGCTTCCTCAGCCCCATGATGATGCCATAAGACTTTAACATAAGCGATCGTTCTGCCTTGCAGCACCTGCTCCTTTGTATCAAGAATCCTCACTGGACGCTCCTCATAGGTGGCTTCCTCATCAAGCCGCAGCTCAGCCCAATCTAATACATGTGAAGGATTAGGCTCATACCTTCGAAGCACAGAAATGTGGAACACGTTATACACAGATGCTAACTGAGGTGGTAACGCCAAACGGTAAGCAACCTCTCCAACCTTATCAAGAATCTCAAAAGGTCCAATGAAGCGCGGTGATAGCTTCCCGCTACGACCAAATCTCATCAAGCCTCTACGTGGCGAGACCTTCAGAAACACATGATCCCCCACTGAAAACTCCAAAGGTCGCCTCCTCTGATCTGCATAACTCTTCTAGCGGCTCTGAGCTGTCAATAGGCGCTGGCGAATCATAGCAACCTTCTCTGTCGTCTCTCGTACCTTGTCGGGTCCCAAGACTGTGGTCTCTCCCACGTCTGTCCAACACACGGGTGATCTGCACGGTCTACCATACAAAGCCTCATATGGTGCCATCCCAATACTGGACTGATAGCTATTGTTGTATGCAAACTCTGCCAACGGTAGATGATCCTCCCACGAACCTCTGAAATCAAGGACACAAGACCTCAGCATATCCTCCAGAATCTGTATAATCCTCTCTGACTGGCCATCCGTCTGGGGGTGAAAAGCCGTACTGAACGTCAAGTTCATCCCTAAGGCCTCCTGCAGACTCTGCCAAAAGCGCGAAGTGAAGCGCGGGTCTCGGTCTGAAACAATAGACACCGGCACTCCGTGCAATCTAACTACCTCCCTGACGTACAAGTTACTTAGTCGTTCCACCGAATCCTTTACTCGGATGGGGAGAAAATGTGCAGACTTCGTCAACCTACCAACCACAACCCACACGGTGTCGTGTCCCCTAGGTGACTGAGGAAGTTCTGACACAAAGTCCATCGTGACATGCTCCCACTTCCACTCTGATATAGGCAACGACTGTAGCAATCCTGCCAGTCTCTGATGTTTCGCCTTTATCTGCTGACAGGTGAGGCATTGGGAAACAAACTGGATCACATCTCGCTTCATCCCTATCTAATAGAACTGACGGTGTAAGTCATGGTACATCTTCGTGCCTCCAGGATGCATGGCAAGACGAGAGTGATGACACTCACGTAATAGATCAGCTCGACATAACTCTAGCACAAACAACCTGCCTGCTAACCTCAGACTCTGTTCAGAACCCACAATCCATCTTGCTGTATCCTCCCCACTAGCAACGCGGTCTCGTATCATCTGAGCCTCCTGGTCCACCTGCTGGACCTCTATCACACATGCTATCAACGCTGGTCGAGTAACTATAGAAAACAAGGTGGCCCCCGTTATGATCTCTCTAAGGCACAAATCAAACTCCCCAACATCTGCAAGCATGTCCCACTCACGTATAGCCACAGAAGCTAACGACCTGTGAGATCTCCTACTGAGCGCGTCTGTCACCACATTGGCCTTCCCTGGATGATACCGCAAATCAAAATCATAATCCTCTAACAGCTCCATCCACCACCGTTGGCGTAAGTTCAGGTCCTTCTGTGAAAACAAGTATTTTAAGCTCTTGTGATCAGAGAAAACCTCGAAATGCTCACCATACAAATAGTGACGCCATGTCTTCAAAGCGAAGACCACAGTTGCCAACTCCAAGTCTTGTGTCGGGTAGTTCCGCTCGTGCATCTTCAATTGTCGAGAACGGTAGGCCACAACCTTGCCTTCCTGCATCAGAACACATCCGAGACCGTCATGTGATGCGTCACAGTACACCGTATACCCCAATCTTCGCTCTAGAATGATCAATACTGGCGAATTAGTCAACCTCGTCTTTAGCTCCTGGAAAGCTAACTCACAGGACTCACTCCAAATAAACACAACTCCCTTCCGTGTCAGATGTGTCATCGGTGCAGTGAGTCTAGCAAAGTCCTTCACGAACCGTCGATAATAGCCGACTAGACCCAAAAAGCTACGAATCTCAAAGACATTCTTCAGTCGCTCCCAACTGGTTACAGCATCAGTCTTTGATGAATCCACAGCTACCCCATCTGTCGACACTGCGTGTCTTAAAAATCTCACCTCAGTCATCCAGAACTCGCACTTCTCGTACTTCGCGTACAAGCGGTGCTCTCTCAAAGTTTGTAATACGATCCACAAGTGATCCTCGTGCGCCTCTCTGGTGGGTGAATGTATCATAATATCATCCACAAACACCACCATAAAACTGTCCAAGTAAGGACAGAAAATCTGGTTCATCAGACTCATGAATGTAGCAAGTGCGTTCGTCAGACCGAACGGCATAACCAGAAACTCATAGTGACCATAGCGAGTCATGAAAGCGGTCTTTGCTATGTCCTCGTCCCAAATCCTCAGCTGGTGATATCCTGATCTCAAGTTAATCTTCGAGAAGCAGCTGAAATCCCTCAGCTGATCAAACAAGTCGTCTATCCTCGGCATCGGGTACTTGTTCTTCACGGTCACTTGGTTCAGCTTCCTGTAATCGATACACAGAAGCAAAGATCCATCCTTCTTCTATGAAAAAAGAGCAGGAGCTCCCCACGGCGAAGTACTCGGACGTATAAACCCCCTGTCTAACAACTCCTGCAACTGTATCTTGAGTTCACGCAACTCAGCGGGTGCAAAATGATAGGACAGTATAGATATGGGAGCAGCTCCGGGAACTAAATTAATAGAGAACTCTGCCTCCCGGCTTGGTGGCAAATCAAATAGATCAACAGGAAAGACATCAGGATAGTCGTACACCACCGGAGGTAACTCTCCTCGAACCCCAACTACCTCATCCAA
>JAULJZ010051334.1:0-14015 GCA_032270985.1 Heliamphora pulchella
GAGGGTTTAAACCGACGATGATCAATGGTGGCGGAGGTGGTGGTCTTCCATGCTAGATTCTTTATCGAACGTGATGAAATGAGGGCTAATTTTTTGGGTTTAAAGAAGGGGAGAATTTTGCCAGTGACATGGGAGATCCAAACTTGGGATGATTTGTCGTCAAACTTGAATTATATGTTATAAAAGTATTACTGATACATTTAGCAGTTACTATTTTGTCTATAAATTTTGGAAAAAAGAGAATACTGATTGTGGCGCTGAGATTTGCAATTTTGCAAAAAAAAAAAAAAAGAATTCAAGAGTTTATAGAAAATATTTTAACACTTTGAAAGTCAAAAATTTTGAAAATCTTTTTGTTTGAAAAATGAAGTCTCCACTTGATTTTTTGAGAAAAACCAAAAAACACAAAATAAGTTACTGATCTTTTTCGTTAACCAGAGAAAACATGAATACAGGGGTTAAGATACGAATCGAGAAAGGTGTTAGGCACCCCGTTTTGCCCAACCAAGAAGTTGGCATTTATTCATCACCATAGGTTCTTAATTTAATTTCTTAAATGCATACAAATAAAGAATATTGAGGTAGAGAGAGAACATTCAAAATCAAATAATAAAAATGCATATTATAATTATATAAACACGCAATAACTTAAAACAAAGTGTAATAAAAGGAATCCTAAATTCTGATCATGCCAAAAACTATGCTAAAATGATACATGGCGAATATAGCATGGAATTAAAAAAGATCAAGCATCTCTAAACCCTAATCATGCTTCTGAAGTTACACTAAAGATTACATGATAAACATGACATGAAATAAGTAAGAGAACATACTCTTGAAAGATTTTTAAACTCTAATCATGTTAAAATCGGCCCACAAAATACATTCTGGACATTGCATACAACATGGCAAAATGTTGTAATCAAAATTAAGTTACTGAAATAATACAAAACTTACGACTGTGACATACAGAGTTCACAATCGCAAGTAAAATAGGATTAAAAGTCGCAGGCGCAAGTACAATGTCATGCTCGCTCAAATGTCAGTGTACAGAAGATACGCCCACAACAATGGTAGTTGTGAGCGCGAGGTATGTAAGCACTATTCTGCTAAATTTTAATAAACAATGTATTAGGTGCGAATGTACAATGTAAAACAGGATTACAAAAACATTCGAAAATAATTCTGATCAAAAGAAAAGCGATAGAAACATGGATGATTTGAATACTAATGAACCGAAAAAATGACAAAAAACAAAATGTGATAAAAATGATAATATCAAATCAAAAGTTCAGGGCATGCAAATAATAAATTAAAATTGAAATTTAACCCCACGAGGGGTAGAAGGTGTGGAGAGAAGATTGCCGGGGTTCATACAAATATACTTGTATCGTGGTATCCTAGGTGTGTCGTCAAGCCGTGGAATGCAGCGGTCGTCCTCCAATGGCCAAGAAAATTCCAATGCTAGTACTTTGGGTAGCAGGGGGTGTATAAGAGATCGGGATTCGAATAAGTAGTCCAGTAGAGTGTTGACGTCCAAAATTCATTTTGAAATTCGTACCGAAGGTACGTATATATAGACGTCGTCAACCAATGAAATAGTAACACACCCAAGGCTCAGAATATTCTCAAACAGATTGTGGTCGCAACTATTGATTGTTGCGGTCGCCACGATCACATGTTACGTCCGTGAGGAAATTAGGGTTTCTAAGGGATTCTTGTTACGATCGAGACAATGAAGGCTGCAGGTGCAACCTTCAAAGGTTGCGCGCGTAAATATAGAGGCCAGTGAATAACTAGGCCACAAGGTTTGGATATTGCGGCCACAAGGGTTAAAGGTTGCTGCCTCGAGGTTCGATTTTTCGAAGTACTAGTTTTGAATCATTTCTCGGTAATTGTTTGGAGACGTTGAGCACCACTCTTCTTGGTTTTCTTCATTGGATTCACCCGGATAAACTTAAGATTCGGCAGAGTCAAATTAGGGTGTCTACACTGATACATTTACCAGTTACATCTGTCTTGTGGTATCCTAACTGATAAATATATCAATTGGATATCTGCAACACACTTGATACAGAGTAGTAACTAATACATTTATCAGTTACATCTCTGCTGTGGTATCTTAACAATTATGTTGCAGAGTAGTAATTGATAAATATATCAGTAGTACAAGAGATAGGGCGGTTATCGTGAACTTTTGACGGTCGTTAATGGTGATGGCGAGGGATGATGACAGGAACGACGATGAATGATGACCGCAACGGTGAAGGAGGACGACGACGACGTGGGGATTGTCGACGACGATAAAGGCAATAATGACAACTGAAGATGAAGACGACGACGGAGCTAGGGTTGTGGTAGCTGCAACGCGAAATTTTGGGCGAGATTTTGAACTAGATTTTGGGGTGTGATTTTTTCATTCCCATTTAGGAAATAATTTGGTCAATGAAATCTTCTTAAGATGTAATTTAAGGGTATTTTCAGTAAATATTAATGTTGTGGATTAATTTTATTAAAAAAAAGTTAGATATGACTAATACTTAAATATCAAATGATATTTGGACCTCTGTCAAAATTTCTCTATAAATTTTAACTTATTGGCTTATTTTTGTCTTTTCTTAATTTTTTTTATGTATTTTGATTAAATAAATTTATTTTTTTGGCTCGTCTTGATGACATGAATTTAAAAGTATAATAGTTTAACTAAATAATAAATTTTTTTACTAAAAATAAAAATAAATAAAATAATAAACAATTATCTCAAACGAGGATGAATAAACTTCTCCTTAAGATGATGGGGGTGGAAAGAGAAAGTTATGGCTAAAAACCGTCTCTTTAGATTAAAAGAAATTCAGTTACTTGGTGATATTTGATTAATTTAATTATTTTTACGAATAATTTATCCGTTGAAAATAAAAAATAAAAAAAAACCAACAATTCACATTATTAAGATAGATTAAGCTTGAGTTCATAGATGACCCAACATGACCATCAAGCCCCTTTAGATAACCGAATAGAAGCATAGATAAAACACAGGCCTATGGCCTCATTTGGTAAAAAGCTTAAAATTCAATTTTTTTTATTTTTAGCTTAAATTTAAAAAGCTCAAAAAGACTCGTTCAGGAACTCAAAGGCTTTTAGTTCTTTTTTTATATATAAGATAATTTTATATATTTTTGAAAAATATCACAATTTTTATTATACATCTTTATTTTTTATAAAAAAAATCTATTTTTTAGAATTTACTCATTAAAATCTATTAAAGAAGATCTTTGACAAAACCTCTGTAGTCTGTTTGCTTGTTTGTTTCTCTTTGTTTGTGGTTGGGAGTATGTCTGGTGTCTCCGATGTCCTCATCTCAGTACTATTCACCAGTTGGCGTGCAAGACTTCATTCGGCAACCCCAAAAGGTATATAGCCTCATTTGTGCACAATCACATTGCATGTTTAGAGTGTTTCTTGAAAAAAATCCTTTTGCATATGCATGCATGCAGAGTTAGGCTTGCATATGGCTTGAGCCCCTTGGCACTTGCAGAGCGCTTGAGCTCTCCTCAGCGTTCGCTTAGCGCTTGTTAAGCGATTGAGCGCCTCTCTTCCAGAGAGTAGCGCTCGCTCAGCACTTGCTTGGCGCTTGAGCGCCCTTTGGACCCCTTTTCCAGTGTTGAGCGCCCTTTGAGCGCTCGCATGGCACTTGAGCGCTCCTGGTGTCCCTGTTTTCCAAGAGCAGCACTCGCAAGGCGCTCGCTATGCGCTCAAGCGCTTCATCAGAGCACTTGAAGGCGCTCGCTTGGCGTTTGAACCCTTTTAAACGATGAGTCAATGCGCTCACATGGCGCTTAAGCTCCAATGCGCGCTCGCACAGAGCTCTATAGGCGTTTGAGCGCCCAAATTCAGTTCATCAACCAATCTTGTTTGAGGCCCCTCTTCAATATATAAGTTATAACAGTTTCGTCCATTAAGTTTAAAGAGTATTTTATGAATATTTAAGAAGGCTCTCTACTCTCTCCAAGTGCATAACACTTACACTTCCATTTTTACTCTTTTTTGTAGCAACCTAAGTGTATTTAAGTGCATTTAAGAGTGTTTCAAACACCTTAGGTTGTGTATTTTTCATAAAATTATATTTTTCATACATACTCACCTTGTCATCATTCACATATTTAGTCAGGTTAACTCAGAGCCGTTTTCAAATGGAGAACGAGTCGTTGAGCTCGTGGTTGCTATGGAATCGAGAAGGTACTCGGAGTGCTAAGTCAAGAAGCGGAGTTAGGTCTACATTGGGGTAATGATTGTAAATCCTTTCTCGTTGTGATTCTTGCACTCTTGTTGATTCATAGTAAATTTTTGTGTGTTGGTACTGTGGCTTTTATCTTGGGGATATACCCTAGGATTTTCACATAAAATCTCTTGTGCAAGTTGTGTATGTGTTGTTGGTTCTCTCCCTTATTTTTAAAAGGACTGAAATTTTGTTTAAAAAGAAAAATTAATTTTTATTGGCCTATTCACTCCCTCCAGGCTCAATCCTACGATTTTTAGCTTTTTCAATTAGAATCATAATAAGGTTGTCTCATAGTTAGCTTAACCGCCGGAGTTAGAATCATCCGTAGCTATGAACTCAAAGTTGAGTAGAGAGGGTACCTCCACCACTAAACCTCCCTATTTTGATGGCAACAATTATTTCTAATGAAATATTAGGATGAAAGCCTTCCTAAATTTCATGAGAATTAGAATTTAGAGATCCGTTCTCTATGGGTACGAAGCCCCCATTATTGAAGATGCCACTACTAAATAAATTAGGTTAAAAACTGACATCTAGTGGACCCAAGTAGACAATGAGTACTCCGACTATAACTACAAGGCCTCAAGTGCTATTCACAACGCCCTTAGTCCCAGTGAATTTAGTCGTATTTTACAATGTGATACCACTAAGGAGGCTTGGGACATCTTATAAGTCACGCATGAGGGCACCCAAACTGTTAAAACCTCCAAACTCTTAATGTTGACCACTAGGTTTGAAGAGTTATGTATGATCGACAATGAGACTTTTAACCAATTCTACGGCAAGCTTAGTGAGATTGTGATTTTTTTTTCTGTCTATGAGAGTCTCTCTCATCCTTCAAAGTTGTCCATAATATTCTTGGGTCCTTACTAGTGAAGTTTAGGCCAAAAGTTAACGCCATAGAGGTGAATCATAACATTGACTCTATAAAGGTTGAAGAATTAGTGAAAAAACTCCAAACCTACAAAATTAACCATTTGTCCTCTAAGACAACCTCGTCTAGCTCTAGCAAAGGCATAGCCTTGAAATCCTCCCATGTTGACACCCTTGAGAGCAATGATGAAAAAGAAGATTTTGATGAAGAAGAGTTAGAAATGATTGCTAAGAAGTTTTGGAAGTTTGTAAGGTTTAAAAAGGGAAACAGTTCCAATCCATCCTCTCCCAAGTTATCTTTTTCTAACAAAAAACTCACTCCAAGTGGTAGTGATAAAAAGGAGTACTTCCTTTAGCACCAAAAAATCCTAAGGAATCCAGTATCACGAATGCCACGAATTTGGTCACATTCAAAGTGAGTGTGGAAACATCTGCAAAAAGAAGGAGAAAAAGAGCTTTATCGTCACTTGGGATGATGAGAGTGAGGATGAAGAAACGAATGAGTGTGAGTCAGAGTATAAGGTCGATAAATTTAACTTTGCTGTGTTAGTGGCCACCATAGAACCATTCAACCACCCTAATTCGCCCGTCGATAATGACTCCTTTCATGTGAGTTGTGCTCTAGATGAATGTCTAGCCACAGAGTCCCTAGATGAGTCTAGCAAAAAGAATGAGGCTAATGACAATGATAAGATTGAATTCATTCATGAAGCTTATGATGAACTTGTGAAGGAGTGTCTTAAGCTTAAGAAAGATAAACTAAAAATCAAGGTGAAATTTAGAACCCTATGTGCACACACTCACTTGGAGCATGTTGTCCTATTGAGGTAGTAAGCTCGATTTGATTAAATTCCCTTGGTCATCGATATGTGTGGTTTACCTTAAATTGTTTTATCTCATGTCCAGCTATCTATCCTTGTATCTATGACGACCTACGAGATGTTTCTTATCTCCTATGGATGATATCGTCTTTTGAAAAATTTTATCTTTGCTACCTCCCTTTCAAAATAATAATAATACATGAAAAAATATATCATTATATATATAGTCCTGTGCTTTGCCTTATCTCTCTTCTCTTGGCTGAGGTTTGGGCGTATGACTCAATGTCCACATGTTAGGCGGTTTGACTTTAATACTATCTTGGTCAGTGCTTGATTATTGATTCTTGGATTGTCTCTTCTCTTACCTCTCTTTAGTCTCTTACTCCTCTACCACAGAGTTCACCGTATACACATGATAGAATTATGAGTTTGACAATTGTTCTTACTTAAGTTTATGCATGCAACTATCACTTGAATATGTGGTTATCTGTTTCTCATGTTGCTTTCTAAATTCTCATGTGCTCAAATTTTAGTATGAATTCTCCACTAAATCTTGTCATTGACTTGTTCATGCATGGATTTTTTTTGTGTTTTCTGTTCTTTTCGTAAATATCAAAAACTATATATATATATCTTCCTTTGTTCTTCTTATAATGCATGTGCTTTGCTTGATGTTGCGTTAAGGAGAAGTCTCTTAGGGTGTTGGGTATAGGAATTTGGGGGTTAGTTGGCTCTATCTCTTGTGATTCTTCCTTGTTCCTGCTTAGCTTCTTTGTTTTTGGAGTTTTTGCATTCTAGCGCTTGGCGCTCGCAGGGCGTTCGAAGAGCGCTTGAGCGCCGTCAAGCGCTCATTGTGCGCTCATAGAGCGCTTAAGCACCAGTGCGCGTATGTTAGCTTTTAAACAGCTTGTAGTGCGCTCGCTCTGCGTTGAGTGCTGACACGTGCTCGCTGTATGCTCGCACGATGCTTGAGCGCCTGCACACAACTCAAGCCATTAAGGGGGTCCTCGAGCCTTCATCTCCCCTCATGCCCTTTCATTTCTTCATTTCCCTCTCTTTCTCTAGAATCTTCTCTCTTCCTCGTGCTCTCTCTCCTTTCTCCATTTTGTTTAGCGCGCTTCTGCTTCATGCTTTCGATGGCGCGTGTCTCCTCTTCGATGGTCGGTAGGGTTTCCTCCCTCTCCCTCATTTCCTATCTTTTTTGCATTCTTTTGTTGCTTTCCATCATCAGTCTCCTCTGGTTCTTAGCCGGAGGGTCCACCAGCAGGACTAAGTCTCGCGGGTGGAAGAGGCCACATGCCCGTGCTTTGGGCTATGATCCTCTCTCCACCCCTGAGTCCCGCACCGCCTATAGCGACTTAACCAGGCGTGGGATTTTGGTGGAGAGGAATGTCCTCGTTGCTAGCTTTGTTCACACAACCATAGCTGAGCAGTTTGCTCGGCGTCGCTAGATTGGCCTGTGCTCCGGTCACCATGAGGTTCTGCCTGAGATGGTTCGCGAGCTCTATGCGAACACCACCTCGGTTGGCCGTGAGCAGTGGTCTCTGACCACTTGAGTCCATGGCCATGTCCTTTCTTTCTCCATTGTTGATATCGTCTCTCTTTACGATCTCTCTGTTGTTGAGGCTCCTCAGTATCCTCTAAGTGCAGACCTTCGTCCCTTTCACGGCGAGATTTCCCGCGAGCTCTCGGACGGTGCCAATAGCCACATCACCCACCTCAAGCAGCACCATCTTGCTTCACACAATTGCACCCTCAACAAGATCGTCGCTTCTGTTATCGATCCCACTGGACATACGTCCAACATCACCAGGCCTCGTACTGACTTCTTCTATGCTATCCAGCGTAGGAACTCCATCGCCCTGCCCTCTCACATCTTGTATATTGTATGGTCTTATGCCCAACACTCCTGGGGTACCGCAAGTGTTCCATTCTCCTCCCTTATCACCCGATTTTGCTGGTCTCGCTCTATTCCTACCATTCCTGGGGAGCCTTTGGTCTGCACCAAGGGCGATATCTCCCTTCAAACAGAGAGCCTTATTGTTGTTCATCTAGATGTCGACCCTTCTTCCACTCTTGTTGGCGAGCCAGACCCTCCTGCCTACCCTGTCATCATTCCTGCCTTCTCTCCATTGCATGCTGCTCCCGCTCCTCCTTCTGCAATCGATGATCTTCCTATCGTCCGTCACCCTCCAGTCACCTCCAGCTTTACCGCTGGTCCATCTTCATCGTCTGCACCTCTCTCACCTCTGCTCGTGGCTCCTCCTGCCAGTGATCCTGCTGCTGATCCGATGATGCAGATGCTCCAGTACGTTGCCCAATTTGAGGCCCAATTCGACACTCACGGCCGGACGCTTGTTGCATTCCAAGAGCAGCTAGCTTCTGTTGGATTTCAGCTTGCACACATCCAGCAGCGCATCGATGCTGACTACGCCTCCACTGACAACGATGCTCCTTCATGCTAGGATTAGTTCTGCTGTTTGTTTTTTCCCTTGGCGTCTATGTGACAAAAAGGGGGAGAACTTGTAGTTTTATCTCTTTTGTACTTTAGCTGTATCTTTTGTACTTCCGTTTCATATCTTTTGTGTAGTTCATAGTTTTTATACGTAGATAGGCTTGATGTATTTATCTCGGTATCTTTTGTACCTTGCCTATCATTTCATTATCCATGTACTTAAAACTGCTATTTTGGAGCGATGATATATATCCATGTTCTTTTTTTTTATCATCATCGCTTGTGATATTTACATTGAACTATTAATTCATATTTCTGTCTTATTGAATGTATGATTACTGTATCAGCCATACTTTCAATATCATGTTATTGCTTTACCTTTTAGCGTTGGTGTGCAGTTCTTATACATATTCTAGAAACTCTGTGCCTCATGATTAGTTTCTAAGTTCTGAGAGTTTGTGAATCTCTTTGTATCTAGATCTTTTCTTATATAGAGTCTGTTGTATGTTTTTGGATTTTTGTCCTGAAAATGCCAAATAGGGAGATTGTTAGTATAGTTGGCTATTTCTGGTATTTAATAAAATCGTCGGAGTCTGTATGCTTGTTTCTCTTTATTTCTGGTTAGGAGTATGTCTAGTGTCTCTGATGTCCTCATCTCAATATTCCACACCAGGTGACATGTAAGACTTCATTCGGCAACCCCAAAAAATATATGGCCTTACTTGTGCACAGTCGCATTGCATGTTTAGAGTGTTTCTTGTATAAAACCCTTTTGCGTATGCATGCATGCAGAGTTAGGCTTGCATGGGGCTTGAGCCCCTAAGCGCACGCAGGGCGCTTGAGCTCCCCTCAACGCTCATTAAGCTCTTGAGAGCCTCTTTTCCAGAGAGCAACGCTCGCTCATCGCTCGCTTAGCGCTTGAGCACCCTTTGGACCCCTTTTTTCCCGTGTTGAGCGCTCATTGGATGCTTACAATGCACATGGGCAATTGTAGAGAGCTTGAGTGCCCCTAGTGTCCAAGTTTTCCAGAGAACAGCTCGCAAGGCGCTCGGTATGCACTCAAGTGCTTCATCAGAGCACTTGAAGGCGCTTGCTTAGTGCTTGAGCCCTTTTAAACGATGAGTCAATGCGCTCACAGAGTGCTTGTTTGGCGCTTGAGCGCCAATGTGCACTCGTAGAGTGCTCTATAGGCGCTTGAGCGTCCAGACTCAATTCATCAACCAATCCTGTTTGAGCCCTCTTTAGTATATAAAGCCATAACAGTTTCGTCTATTAGATTTAAAGAGTATTTTCTGAACATCTAAGGAGGCTCTCTTTTCTCTCTAAGTACATAGCATTTACTCCTCCATTCTTACTATTTTTTGTAACAATCTAAGTGTATTTAAGTGCATTTAAGAGTGTTTCAAACACTTTAGATTGTGTATTTTTTTTTAAAACCAAATTTTTCGTATACACATACCTTGTCATCATTCACACACTTGGCCGGGTTAACTCGGAGCTGTTTTCAAACGGAGATCGAGTTGTTGAGTTCGTGGTTGCTATGGAATGGTGAAGGTGCTCGGGGAGCTAAGTCAAGAAGCGGAGTTAGGTCTACATTGAGATAATAGTTGTAAAACCTTTCTTGTTGTGTTTCTTATACCCTTATTGATTTATAATGAATTTTTGTGTGTTGGTGCCGTGATTTTTATTCCGAGGGTATACCCTAAGGTTTCCACATAAAATCTCTTGTGCAAGTTGTGTATGTGTTGTTGGTTCTTTCCTTTGTTTTTAAAAGAACTAAAATTTTGTTTAAAAAGAAAAATTAATTTTTATTAGCCTATTCAACCCCTTCTAGGCTCAATACTTCGATTTTTGGCTTTTTCAAGTACTTTGTCTATAAATTATGGAGAAAAAAGAATACTGATACATTTACCAGTTACATATGTCATGTGGTATCTTAACTGATAAATGTATCAATTAGATATTCTGCAACACACTTGGTGCATGAGCAATTGATGCATTTATCAGTTATATCTCTACTGCGGTATCTTAACAATTATGTTGCAGAGTAATAAAATTCAATTTGGTAAAAGGCTTAAAATTCACTTTTTTTATTTTTTGGCTTAAATTTTTAAAAATTAAAATGACTCCTCCAGGGACCTAAAGGCTTCTATATATATATATATATATAAATAAGATGACTTTTATATATTTTTGAAAAATATCACAATTTTTATTATACACTTCTATTTTTTATAAAAATTTTATTTTTTAGAATTTACTTATCAAAATCTATCAAACAATATTTATATTGAATATAAAAATATATAAAAATAAATATAAAAAATTTATAACAATTTCTTTTGATTTAGAGTTCTTTTGGCTTAAGCCTTGACTGGAAACTTAGTTTTTTTGGCATTTTGGCTAAAAACGTTGAAAAATCAAAATTGCTTGTTTGACAAAAAAAAAAGTTAAAAAATTAAATCAAAACGCAAACTGTCAAAATATTCTATTTGAACTCCCACCACTTTCAAAATATAATAATACTTTTTATTCATAACTTATTTACTACTATTATCAATTATATATAATTGTTACTATATCAAATATATGAAAATGTAAAATTGTTCATTTTGAATAAAAAATAAAAAAATTAACTTTTTATCTAAACAACTAACTTGAAAAAAGATAATTTAAAAACCAAATTACCATACAATTTATTTTGAATCTAATATTACTTTTTTGCTAAAAATACAAAAAAATAAAAAAAATTAACTTTTAAGCTAGCTGGCAATCGGGTTCTTAACGTTAAGTCAAATTTGTTAGCTTATTGCTTATTACTTAAAGTAACCCCAACAGTTGACCATTTTTTTATTTAGTTTAAAATAATTTTAAATAAAAAATTAGTTTAAAACTAATTTACCAAACGAGACCTACGACGCAAGGATAATATAATACAACATTAACTACCAAAGACTAACCTATTAAAATTAAAAAAAAAAAAAAACTATTAAAGACCAGGTCTTTGCCCCACTTTCTCTCTAGAATGGTACTATCTGAAACGTCAGCGTGACGTATCCGTGGTAGCTTCCTTCAAACACCGCGTTTGGAATTGGTTTGAAACAAACACCATTTTTTTTTTGCGTGATTTGGCCGGAAGTCCCCAGAATTAACTCTTCTGTTCCTTTTTTCTGTTTTTTTATCCGTATGTTTTGACTTTTCAATCAAAAATTAGTCTATGTTTGATCAAAATTTTAAAAAAAAATTTTAATTAAAAAACCATTAAAAAATTCCATTAATTTAGTCTCAATGGTTTTTGTTATTTCTTTTTATATTTATTTTTTATTAAAAAAATATAAAAAGTCAAAAAAATTTTAAAAAAAGTTAGGCCAAACACAAAATTAGTTCTCATTTGGCAAACCGACTTAACGTCAGCTGTTTGAATTTTTTAGCTTTTTTGCTTAAAATCCAAAAAATAAAAAAGTTTCGATTTTCAATTCCTAACTTTTACCTTATTGGTTTTATGGCATTTTTTATTTTTTGTTTGGCAAAATTTCAGTTAGGTTGAAGGATAATCTTAAAATTTTACATCTGATTTATTTGACTTTTTTGGTAGCTCAAAAATCGCTAGCTTTTCAACCAAACGAATTTTTAACTTTTTAACATAAAGCGGCTTAAAATTAAAAAATCAACTTAAAATCAGGTTACCAAACGAACATTTAGACAACAATATTACGCCCTCGTTTGCCAATCGGTTTAAAATTATTTTTTTACCTCTCGGTTTAAAAGTTCAAAAAGTCAAAAAAATCTCATTTTAATTTAAGGGCTTTTAGATTTTTTTGCTTTTTATATAATTTTTATATTTTTAAAAAATATCATAACTTTTATAATACGTATTTATTTTTTTTTAAATTATATTTTTAAAATTACTTGTCAAAATCTGTCAAATAAGATATATATTGAATATAAAATTATTTTAAAATAAAATTTAAAAATTATTATAATAAATTCATGTAAATTTTTTTGCCTTTTAGATTAAAACCGCTTTAAGCCTTTAACTTAAAAGTTATTCATATTCCTACTAAGCGATTTTTTTAACTTTTTAACTTAAAGTAGTTTAAAGCAAAAATCGACTTAAAGCCCCGCTGCCAAATGAACTATTTTAATACATAAAATTTTTTAACCTCATTTTAAATAATTATTTATTTATTTATTTATTTTTAGTGAATTTTTATTCTTATTTAGTTAAATTATAATACTTTTGACTCCTCTTGAAAAAATAAATTATTTTAATTAAAATATAAAAAAATCAAAAAAATAAGTCAAATAAGTCAAATTAGCAATAAATCAAATTTTATATTACTTATTTTTATCTTTACTAAAAAATTTATCTTTTAATCAAAATTTATTATTTTTTCAATTTA
Source organism: Heliamphora pulchella (assembly GCA_032270985.1). Classification (NCBI taxonomy): domain Eukaryota; kingdom Viridiplantae; phylum Streptophyta; class Magnoliopsida; order Ericales; family Sarraceniaceae; genus Heliamphora; species Heliamphora pulchella. The sequence goes on from JAULJZ010051334.1 coordinate 12,832, forward strand.
TATCATCGAGATGATTCGAAAAATTAAAAAATTAATCAAAAAATAAAAATAAGCAAAATTTTCAAAACTTAAGGCAAACAGGTCCTATATGTTTTATCGCATGCGTGCTATTATTATATTTAAAAAATATTATGGCTCTGGCTGAGATAATTATTTACTTACATATTTTATTTTATTTATTTTTATTTTTAATATAAAAAAATTTATTTAGTTAAATTAATATATTTTTTGACTTCTCTCATTAAAATAAATAAGTAAAAAATTTGATCAAACTATTAAAAAAACTCAAAAAAATAAAAGAAAATAAGTTAAAACAATCCAATAATCTAGATTTTAGCTTTTTAATTTATTTTTACGAAAAAAACCAAAAATTATTCATATATTTTTTTACTAGAAAAAAAAAACACAAAAAAACAAGAGCAAACACCGTTCGGTGCACGGTGCACGCAGGCACGTACAACTTTCCTGGTTTTCGTACAATTACGAAAACCGTTTACAAGGCTGTGTTTGTAATAGTTTTTTTTTTTGACTTCTTTGTCGCAGCTTTTTCTAATCTTTTTAAAACTTTTTAAATTTCTTAATTTAGATTTTTTACTCTTTCGCTTCAAAAAAAGTTTTTAAAAATATAGTCATTTAGGGTCTGTTTAGGATAGCATTTAAACTAGTTTTTTTTTTCAAAAAAGTTGGCTTTTAATCTACTTTGTTTGGTTTCAAAAAAATGCTAATTAATTTTTTTTTTCATATCTTAATCTACAAAAAAATACATATTCTAAATACCTTAACTTTTTTTCAAATAAAATGACAATAATACCCTTACTTAAAAAAGTCAATTCTACTCACAAAAAAATTGTGCCAATATCTTAAACACTACAATTTAAAAGTTATAAATAAGGTCATTTTAAATATTTCAATAAAAAGCAAAAACACAAAAAAATTAAGAAATTATCCCTAACGATCTAACTTTTTTTTATTTATTTTTTTTTTTAAAAAAAATTAAATCTCTTAAAAGTTATACTTTTTAGACATCTAAATAAGCACTTAGTCTAATATTAATTTTTTTTTACTAAAAATAAAATAAAGCCTTAGAAAAGGTTTAAACTGGCTTTTTATTTTACCTATATTTTTTTGATAAATTTTTATTTTTTAATAAGAATTTCAAATTTTGATTATTCGTGGCGGGAAAA
>JAULJZ010051345.1:0-14014 GCA_032270985.1 Heliamphora pulchella
TTATCAAAGGCCTGTGCAGCTTCAGCAGACCATTGGAAAGCATCCTTTTTTAATAAATCTGTCAAGGGTTGGCTAATCTTCCCATAATCTCTCACAAATCTCCTATAATATCTTGTTAATTCTAAGAAATCTCGTAAAGCCTTAAGATTCTTAGGTTCTGGCCATTTCTTCATACACTCCACCTTAGCAGGATCAGCTGCTACTCCATTCCCACTAATAATATGCTCCAAATACTCCACTTGAGGTTTTCCAAATACACACTTTGATCTCTTTGCATAGAGCTGATGCTTCCTCAGCATTTCTAAAGTGATCTTGAGGTGCAGTAAGTGATCCTTCTTCATTTCTGGACTATCTTCCTCTGACTCTTCAACAGCTTGTAAGCAACACAACTGAGCCACGATGCCCTGAGGATTCTTTCCCAGTATTTTTTGCATCTTCTCTTTGTCTATTTGTTGAATCTCCACAGAATTTCCTCCCCTCAGCACGTCTCTTTCCATTGACAGTAAATTCCATCCTCAGGTCCTTGAAATCCCACAAAACAGGCCCTAATGTAGTTAACCATTGCACCCCCAACACCATGTCACACCCCCCTAGTGGCAATAGTCTTACATTTGCTTGAAACATAGTTCCTTGCATACACCATTGGAAATCATTCACAATTACTTTGCCATATAATCTGGTTCCATCGGTAACCACCACTGATAGAGGATTTGTGAATTGTATTTTATTACCAGTTCTTTTGGCAACAGTAGGATCCAAAAAATTGTGGGTACTTCCTGAGTCCATTAGAATAGTGATGCCATATTTCTTGACCTTCCCTTTAATCCTCATAGTTCTGTAGGGAAAAGATCCAGATATGGCAGGAAAAGAAATTTGTAATTCACCTGTCTCCTATGTTGCCTCTTCTTCTATTAGGTCCGCCTTATCTTCATTTGTATCTTCCTCTTCAGCTTCAAAAAGTAAGAGTTGCTTCTTCTTACATGTATGGCCTGCCTCTAAAGTATTTCTCATCACATCCATAGCACAAACCTTTCAATCTCTTTTCTTTCAATTCTTTTTGTGTCATCTTCTTGACTGGAGCATTATAATCCCCTGTTCTTTGCTGTGCAGCAGTGTTCGTAACGAGTCCTTTTGATGTCGAGTCGAAATTCCAATTTGTGCCTTTGTTTCTTCTGGTAATTGCTTCCAAGCTGTCTTCCTGTAATTTCGCCAAACCCATGGCTTGAGATATGGTGGTGGGCCTAAACGTTTGAACTCCTGCTTTGATTTCCTCCTTGAGGCCACTGAGAAAACAACTAACGAAGAATCCTTCGTTCAACCCCGTAATCCTTGTTGGCCAGTTCCTCAAATTTCTTCTGATATGCCCTTACCGATGTTACTTGTCTCAGTTTAATTAATTGACCTACAACATCTTCATAACCCGAAGTGCCGGACCGACTGATGATGGCTTCGACAAATTTGATCCATGTTCTCGAGGTGTGAGATCTCTCAAACCATCTATACCACTGAATCACCTTGTCCTCCAGATGTATCATTGCTAATCTCACTCGATGATTGTCCTCTATGCCATTGAATTCGAAAAAAATTTCACACCTGTAGATCCACCCTTCTGGATCCTCTCCACTAAATTTGGGGAAATCTATCTTGGCGAATTTGGATTGCCATTGATTTCTACTCGTTGCTCCGTTGATCGATTGCGAGTGGGGCAAGACATCAGATCTTGACCCCATTACCTTCTCCGCCAACTGTTCATACTTCAGATTAGGAGCCGCTACCAAATTTCTGACTTCATTCATTGTCTTTGCTTGTTTGTTCGAGGTCGGCGCTTGCTTATCTGAATTCTCCCTCAACGAATGGATTGTTTTTTCGAATCTGCGAGCTTCTTGCATTCTGGTGCCTTCTGCCATTATCGTTTGCTCAAACCCCACAAGTGAGGAAGGTGCTCTGATACCAAATGATAAGCTTTAAGATAGAATGGAAAAAAGGAGACGAGTCTCTTATTCTCATATAGGAAAAAAGAAACGAAATTACACAAGTGACTGAACTTCCACACACCTACATGTGACTTCCCTTTTCTTATATCCACTTCCCGCCTTACCACTAACTAACTAACTAACTTCTATTATGACGGCTAATACTAACTAACTTCTAACTACTAACTGCTAAAACTCTCACTGCCGAAGCTGCTAAAGCTCCTCTGCTGTCCCCAAGCCTCCTCTGCTGTCCCCTTCCTCTGTTGTTCCACTTTCCACTATTGTTGCTATTAGCTTTATTATTATTATTATTGTCATTCGGTGTGGTTTGGCACACCGTATCTTATTGTATATTCTCACTCGTATATAAATAAATCGTTGTGTGCCCAGTGCCCCATTAGGGTTAACGCCTTCATTCAACCTAATGCTGTCTTCTTAACATGGTATCAGAGCCACTACCGCTGACAGCTCCCCCTTGAACCCTAACCCTTGCTGCTGACCACCGAGGCTGCCACCTCCAGCGCCGAAACCCACTGAAGTCCACTGCCGCCCCTCCAGCCCTAGCCACCAACCACCCAAGCCACCATCTCTACCGCCGAAACCCACCAAAACTCCTCACCGCCACCTCAAGAGCCAACACCAGCCACCGTCACACCTCCACAGCCACTGCCACACCTTCAAAACCACCGTCGCACCTCCACCAGTCACCGTCGCACCTCTAGAAACCTAGCTGCACCTTCGACAGCCTACACCAGCCACCGCCGCACCTCCAGAGCCAAAACCAGGCACCGCCGCACCTTTTTTAGTTTCTTTTTTTAGCCACCAACAGCCGCCGACTTCGTCTCTCTCCCTTACTGTGTCATCTGTTAAATGGGTTGCCTTCATTCCGTGACGAGGTTCTATACTCTCCGATTCTTGGTGATGCAGTGAGGGTTAGTTGCTTCTTTCTGCAGTTATTCCATGTCTGGTTCCTTGGTGCTATGAGAAGTTGTGATTTTGTTTTCTGAACAAGGATGTTATCGAAAAGAGATGGGTCTGCTACCCAAACTTCAGGGACTAATGAGTCTCTGACGGATATCGGGCGACCAGCAAGAACTGAGGTGTTCTCTTTTTCTACTCGGCTTGTTGATGAGAAACTTGATGGAGCTTCTGCTTATCCTTTGTGGCAGAAGAATGTGTTGAAATCTCTGTAAGGAATGGAATTAGATTCCCACTTATTCGATGATGTTCCAGATGTTAGTTCACCTACCTACCAAGTGTGGGTGCGGGACAATGCTCGTCTCTTTAATCAGATCATGAATTCCATGGACCGGAGTGTCAAGATCTTGGTTGCAAGCGCTAATACGGTGAAAGAAATCTGGGGGACTCTTGAGGATATGTATTCATCCACAAATGATTTATCGCGCTTTTATGATGTGATGCGAGGATTTTTTCGCTCTCAGTAGGCTGGTCGTCCCCTTCAGGAGCACTTTATGAGATTTAAAGTGCTTGCCGACGAGTTTGATAGGCTTCTTCCCTTCACCAATTCACTCAGTAAGTTTCAGGAGCAATGGATGTAGATTATAGTAGTGTGCTTTCTGGCCAGTTTAGATTCTGAATATAACACGGCCCGTTCCTAGATTCTTGCTAGCACTGACAGTCTCACCTTGTCTGAGACTTTCCGTCGGGTGAGTCGTTCAATGCGTCGAGATCACACCCAATCTTCGCCTGATGCTAGTGACCCAGTCCGCTTTGTTGCTTATCGAGGTGGCAGTGGAGCCCGTGGTCATGGTCGTGGCTGTGGCCGTGGCCGTGGTAGGGGCCGTGATGGAGGTCAGACTGGTGGATATGGGGGACGAGAATGGGGTGTTCGTGAGACTCGTCATTGCCATTACTGTGGTATTTAGGGATATATTCACAGTGAGTGTTATAAATTACATGGAAGACCTTCCCCAGTAGCCAATGTTACTGTTGATCACTCCTAGGCAAAATTGTCTTCTTCGTCTCAAAAATAGCTTGTTGAGATGACACCAGCAGAATATGAGCAGTATATTCAGTCTCAAATTGATGGTTCTTCCAATCCTGTTGCAGCTACCTTTGCAGGTAATCCCCGTGCTTGTTTAGCGGCTACCCCATTTGCTTGGGTGATTGATTCAGGTGTCTCCTACCATATGGCTAGTTCCGCAAGTATATTGTCTAACTATCAGGTGACTCCTAAATATCGTGGTGTCCTTGTAGCTAATGACTCTTCCTTACTAGTTAAGGGGCGTGGAGTTGCTACTCTCACGCCGTCTTTAATCTTGACTAATGTCTTAGATACTTCTGGAAATCCATTTAACTTATTATCAGTCAGTCAGCTTACTAATTATCTCAACTATTGTGTGACTTTTTATCCGATGGCTATGTTTTTCAGGATCTTACAATAAGAAAGATTATCAGTAGAGATCGAGTTTCTGGTGGGCAATATTTGGTGGAGGAGGTGGCTGCTAAGACCTGCTCAGTAGTCTCTTCTCCCAGCTTTGAGGCTCATTGTCGTTTAGAGCACCCGTCTATATCCAGTTTGCATAGTCTTTGTCCTAGTTTTCGTTCTATTTCTCATATTGAGTGTGAATTGTGTCGGTTTGCAAAGCACTTGCGTGTGCCTTTATTGCCTCAAGTCAATAAACGAGCTTCGGCTCCTTTTTCTTTAGTCCATTCAGATGTTTGGGGGTCATGTCCTGTCGAGTCTGTTTTTGGATTTCGTTATTATGTCATATTTGTGAATGATTATTCTCGTATAACCTTTTTATATCTTATGCGACACAAATTTGAAATAGCTTCTATTTTCTCCTCATTCTGTATGGAAGTCCAAACCCAGTTTCAGACTCAGGTTAAATGTTTGCGAAATGACAATGGTAGTGAATATCTCTCAACCCCGATGAAGAATTTTATGTCTACTCATTGTATTGTTCATCAGACTTCTCGGGCTCTTTTGTTTCAAATGCATGTGCTTAAGAAATTCTGGGGGCATTCCGTTTTGACTGCTTGTTACTTGATCAACCGCATCTCCTCTCAGGTCCTTGGTGGAAAAATTTCGATGGAGATGCTCTCTCAAGCGAAGAGCCTTTTCTCCCTCCCTTTGAGAACATTTAGGTGCCTTTGTTATGTTTGGGATATCCATCCCCAGCGGACGAAATTGGATGCTCGTGCTGTCAAGTGCATTTTCCTTGGTTATGCTAAGACTCAGAAGGGATACCGCTATTCTTGTCCCTCACTAAATCGGTTCCTTGTCTCTCAGGATGTTGTGTTTGTGGAGTCTACTCTTTTTTCTTCTACGTCAGCTTCGGTTGTGTCGGGGGTTGAGAGGTCTGATCTTGAAATTCTTGATTTCTTAGTGTCTCGTTTGCCTTCACCTTCTACTACAGGTATTCCTACTACTGAGGGGTCCTCTCCACCTTCCCCATCCACTTCGCCAACTTCATTGGAACTCTCCTCTGCCGAGTCAGTCTCCTCATATGACATTCCTCTCCCCACGGTTAGTGATTTTTCCCCTAACAGTGATGCTCCTATTGCTACTCGGAAATCTTATTGCTCTTGCAAGGATCACCCACTATATACTACCTCATACAATGGACTTTCTACCTCCTTACAGGCTTGCATAGCCACTCTAGATCAAACCATTATTCCTCGTACTGTTACTGAGGCACTATCCGATCCTGGATGGCAAGGTGCAATGATGGAAGAAATGCAAGCTCTTGAGTCCACCTCTACCTGGTCTCTTTTTTTTCTTCTGATAGATAAGTAGGCTATTGGCTGCAAATGGGTCTTTACGGTCAAGGTCAATCCTGATAGTTCTCTTACCCGCTTGAATGCCTACCTTGTTGCAAAGGGGTATGCTTAGACGTATGGAGTTGATTATGTCTCTAGCTGCTTCTCGCCATTGGCCTTTGTATCAGCTTGATGTGAAGAATGCCTTTCTTCACGGCGATTTGCAGGAGGAAGTCTATATGGAGTAACCTCTTGAGTTTGTTGCTCAGGAGAGGTCTCTGCTGATTTATCACCTGCATCGATCCCTTTATGGACTGAAGCAGTCTCCACGTGCGTGATTTAGTCGATTTAGTATGTTTATGCAACAATTTGGCCTTTTACAATCCGCAAAAGACCACGCTGTGTTTTATAGACATTCCTCTACTGGATGTATTCTATTGGTCGTTTACGTTGATTATATTGTTATCACCAGTTACGATGCTGTGGGCATTTCTAGTCTGAAACAATTTTTTAAATCTCAGTTCCAAACTAAAAACTTGGGGGAACTGAAATATTTTCTTTGAGTTAAGGTAGCACGAGACAAGAAGGGTATCTTTATTTCCGAGAGGAAGTATGTGCTGGATATTCTAACTGATATAGGGCTTCTGCAAGCAAAGGGGGTTGAGCCACCTATGGATTCAAGTGTAAAACTTCTACCTGATGAGGGTAAAGTTTTCCCCATCCTGACCGATACAGGAGAATGATTGAGAAGTTAAACTATTTGACCACAATGACACGACCGAACATAGCCTTTCCCGTGAGTGTGACGAGCCAGTTTATGGTTGCACCTCAGGTTCTACATTAGAACATTGTTCGCATTCTACGATACCTCTACAATAATCCTGGCAAGGGGATACATTTCAGCGATCATAGTCATTCTATGATGGAAGGGTATTCTGATGCTGACTGGGCTGGATATCTCATTGATCAGCGGTCAACTTCCAAATTCTCTATATTTTTTGGGGTTAATTTTATCTCTTAGAAGAACAAGAAGCAGGACGTGGTCTCTAGGTCAAGTGCAGAAACTGAATATTGGGCTATGACCCTGGCGACATTTGAGATTTTATGGCTCCGTCAGCTTCTTAGTGAGTTGGATGACCCCTGCCATGGCCCAACAAAGCTTTTGTGTGATAATAAATCTGCAATGTATATTACCACAAATCTAGTATTCCACGAGCGCACGAAACATATCAAGGTTGACTGTCATTTTATTTGGCGTGAATATCAGAACGGTATGATCATGTTTGGCTCAGTTCGTACTGGAGTGCAATTGGTAAATATCTTCACAAAGTCTGTTCCGGGTCCTCGGGTTCGATACATATGTGACAAGCTGGACATATTAGACATTTATGCTCCAGATCGAGGGGGTGTTAGCTTTATCATTATTATAGCTTTATTATTATTGTTATTATCTGGTGTGGTTGGGCACATCGTATCTTATCATGTGGTCTTGTTATTATATAAACAAACTATTGCGTATCTGATAAGGGTTAACGTCTTCATTCAACCTAATTATGTCTGCTAACAAAATATTGCTATACTTGAGTTGTTCACCACTAACTCACCCTTACGTGAACCCCTACTACCTTTCGGGCATCAATTCAACAGATAAAACCTTAAACTAGTGCTTTACAGAAAATCTGTCAATACCACTTCTTCAAATCAAGCAACCTGATAATATGAAAACTAAGCCAAGTTCAGCTCTCCTTTGTCTACAAACCCCACACCTTTCCCTCTACTTTCGAGAAGCCTACATCCACAAGCTTTTCATAACCACTTCCCACCATACCATACAGCATCATAGGCAAAATATTTGAGTTTTCTTACTCTGTCGTACTCAGTCCTCATTGTAAAACAAATGATGGAAGTCAAATTTGCATTTCATTATTTTGGGTTGTAACTACCATGTAATCATATATACAGGTACCTGACAAAGGTACATTTTGCCCACTGTGGCCACCAATAATACATGTAGCTAGTAAAAATAATTTGAAAAGGATTTACCCAAGAGCTTGGCTACAGGTTCAAGGGGTTAAAAAGAAACAATAACCAAGAGAAAGCAGATTCATAAGTTTACAACTCAAAAGATAAAAAGAGAAACTAATAATAAAACGATTGAGGATTTCCTTATATGTTATTCGGAGTATGTGAAAAAGGTCATCCTTAAACCCCAGTCCACAGCTTAGTGGTCTAACAGCAAATGAAATGTAGCTCATTAACCAATTCAATACAATACAAAACTAATGGAATTATTTCCATAAGGCATTGTTTGTTTAAGCTCGAACAATAGAAGCTCCAATACAGATGATAAAGGCATGTCCACATATGAATTTCAAAGAAGAAACGAATCTGCCAACCAAGGGTTCGTATCCTCTTCCATTTGCAATCTCGAAGTTTGGATGCTATGGTGGAACCTTTTTAAGGTAAAGTTCTCTGCTTTATCTAGACCATGTTTCTTCATCAAGTCTTACTCTCTTGCAACCTCAATCCATGTTCCATCAGGATTTTCTTTTGTACATGCAATAGAAACCTAATTATACCTCGTAATGTTAATCCAACCAAGATAATCAAAACACTCACTCTTGGGAGATCCTGTTAATGAATCTAATTCAGAGCGGAATGTATGTTATAATTTCCATTTGATGCGTGATTATTGATCTTGTCCATATGTGATTAAAGGAGATCTCTAAAGAAATAAAAGATGTCATAGAACTCCCTCTTGAATTTATAAAGTATCCACATCAATGTTACAGTAATGTGGGACAATGGTATTCTGATTTAGAAGGCTCACTTGTGATTCTGTTTTTACATCCACCCAGCAGTGACAGTATGATGCTATTTTGTTGTATCTGAATCCAGTAGATTTTGACAATAAGGCATTCCGGATTTTTCTCACATCTATCTTGTACAAGTAGTAGTCAATGTAACTTCACTATATATTTAATTTTTGATAACTGCCTGTCCATGCTAGCTTGTGTGCACCTCAACTGATCTTGGGCCCCCTAAAGTTAACGGTAGGGCAAACCTTCAGTGGCCCTAAAGAGATTCGAACTGGTGAATTCCGGGAAGCAAACCCATGGCCGAACCAAGTGAGCTACCCCTCAAGGTTACTACACTACATTGTTCTCTACTTGCTCTCATCTACTGGGAAACTTGCTTCGTTTACTTCTAAACGAGGAAGCTGTGTACTAATGACCAACTATTGAACTATTTTTATTTAGATGAGCAACAAACGAATACTATTAAAAGGTGAAAAATAGTACGAAAGAGAGTAAAGAAGTCCTCTTAGAGAGGAAGATGAAAAGAACAATATACAAAAAACACAAAAAGATTACATATCACACACTGATGTGATTTCCAATCTCCACAAATTAAAAAGAAAGGGATTCCATCGAAAGTAGTGCTGCCGAGGCCCAAAATGAAGCCAACTGGCAAATCTTATCCCATAAAGCCCTAGTGTTTTAGAATTTGTTCTCAACCCTTGAAATTAATGGAAAGCATGTGAACTCGCAAAGAAGTTATTAACCCAATCCGCCATCCACCATTAAAAAACACCCTGCACCATGAGGCCAAAGCCATAGGATAATACAAGAATAAGTGATCACAACTCTCCTCATGCCTCTTACACAGGACACACCAACGAGAGCACAAACAACAATTTGGTCTCTTTTTTTTTCTAAATCATGTCACCAGTATTAAGTTTCCTACGAGTCATGGTCCAACAAAATGACCTTAAAAGGCACATTTGCTTCCCACATCATCTAACAAGGGGAAAAAGGTGAGACATTTGCATCATCAATAGGTTCATAAAAATAGTGGATGCGGACAATAGATAAAAATAAAGATCAATTTGGGATTGTATTTTATTATCTTATATTTTATTTTCTTATACTATTACGATGTTATTTGTTTCCATTTATGATGTTATTTGTTTCCATTTAATTACCGATTTTAGTTTCTTTTTTTTTGTTAGGGTTTACACTTATAAATAAAGAGTCTTCTTAACTTATTAGGAAGACTTTAATGAATAAGAATTGATATTGAGTTGTGTGATTTCTTTCTCCCCTTTTTGCCTTCTCTATCCAATCTGTCTATTATTCTTCTTCTAATTCGTATTCTTCTTCCTATAATCTCTATTTTCTCTCCTCTGTTGGTGATGCATCATTTGGTACCAGAGCTTAGGCTCAAGATTCCATCTCTTCTCTTTTCTCTTGTTTACGGGTTCTCTTTGAACCCTAGCCACATCACCATTCTGAACAACATCCCTCTCGTCTTCTGAAAATGAACTAGAATTCTCTCCAACCACCGTGATCAGTCAGTGCTTCCATTGCTGATCATTCACTCCTGCTTCTCTTGCCATCTCCAACATCATCAATTTTCGCGATTCATCCTCCATCACGACTCATCCAAATATGCATCGGAGCTGCTTAGATTGGTACTTGCCGAAAACCGTACCCAAGGTAGAATCCCCCAAAACATTAGATCCACAAAATCTCCCCTTCAATCGAAGTCCCATCCTTTCGGAAACCTTCTCTTTCTTCACCAACAGCCTGGTTTTCACTCCCCGAAACCCTTTTCTCACACTCACCGAAACCCTAGTACCCCCCCCCCCCCCCCTCTTCGCACAAACCCTAGCAAAACCGTCTCCCCCCTCGCTAAAACCATAGCAAGCCCCTCCCTTCTCACTGCTAAGGTGAAGGTACCGCATGATCGTGTTCACAACTTCCAGGATGACTTAAGGTTGAGTTCTTTTTTCTCAATGGATTTTGCATTAAGAAGGTGCAAAATCCATGGGGGCTGGAGCTACAACTATCGTATCAGCGGGAGCATCATTGGGCATTGGAAAGGTGCATAGTTCCGAGAGCTACAACGCTCCGCTTCTTTTGATATGATAATATGCACCATGGTTGCTGCCCTGTGGGTAATAGCAAGAGTGATAGAGTCTAACTCAAGCAAGCATTGCATGCAAACAATAGATAGAAATAAAGATCAATTTGGGAATGTATTTTATTATAGTATATTTTATTTCCTTATAATATTAGGATGCTCTCATTGGATTCAAGGGCATATCAAAGATGAATTTGAACTTATAAATAAAGAGTCTTCTTAATGTATTAGGGGGACTTTGTTGAATAAGAATTGATAATGACTTATGTGATTTCTTCCCCCCTTTTTTGTCCTTTCTATCCAATCTGTCTATATTATTCTTCTTCTAATCGCTATTCTTCTTACTCTAATCTTTATTATTCTTAATCAAATCAATAAGAATAACTGGATAACATCCCATGTGATGAAGAGACCACACCCATTTATCGCAAGCGCCTGTTGTCAAATAACACCCTCGAGAATAGATTACAATGAATCACCTCCAACGGCCTCCAAATCATTAAGGCTTTCGAAGAAATGAAAACTTCAAAAGAGTAGAATGGAATGAGAGGCAACAAAAGAAGAGTTTGGAGCATTATGAACCAAAAAATGCAACACAAACGGAGACACAGATGAGCAAATGACACTTGACATGTCCGAACATCTTCCCAAAAATGAACATGCTAATCATTTCCACATTAAGACGAAAATAGTGAGACCAATATGATAGGTTTTGAGAAATGAACATCCACGGACAGTAGTAACTCTTCTAATGAACCTCAAAAAGAAAAAAAAAATCAAACATAATCCTAAAGCCCTTACTCTTAATAATCGCACGCCATAAAGAATTCTTTGTTCAATTGGGAATCTCTAAAGCCATCCACTAGCAAAGCAACATTCTTTTCCCGAATGTGTCCTCAACCAAGCTCCCCCTTAGCCTTGGGTTGGGATGGGAGACTGCATGCCAACCAACCAAAAGGTTTTTTCCTCCCCAACCCAAAACCACTCACTTTTATTAGCCACCCCAATTGGAACATTGAATAAGGACAAAATAGATTGAACCAAAGTGGAACAACCCTCTTTCAAAATTAATGTCTTTTTTCCACCAATCCAATCCCTTCTCAATCTATTCCAAGGCTAGAGCCCAAAAAATTTATTCCTTAGTTATTAACTAAATAGAGTTCTAAATACTTAAATGGTAAAGACTCAATGGGCCAAAAATCAACACCAAGGACTGTAATCACTCCATTGGAAATTAATCCCAACACTAGCACTTATTTGCATATTAACATCCAATCCACAAACCAACTCAAACATTCTTAATAAAGAAAGCAAATTAACCACTTTAGCTTCGTCACCATAGGAGAAAAAATATGGTAACATCCATGGGCCATAAATGCGTAACTGGCACACAACCAATACCTACTACAAAACCATCAACCTCTTGCTTTATGACTCAAAACATCCCCCACTAACGTAAACAAAAATGCGGATAATGAGTCCCTTTGTGTAACCTTCCTAAGGTCCTAAAAAAAAGAACTCAGTTTTCCTTCAACCATCACTGATGGATTAGAGGAATGAAAATATAACAAAGGCGACTTCCTCCACCTATTTCCAAAACATTTATTTTCCAACACAAAATTTAAGAATCCCTAACCTGTTAGAAAAGGTAAAATAATAGAAAGCCATACCAAACTGGTAGGCGAATAATCTTATTTATACTAAACACAAAGGAACACCATTACATCCATATACCCACACAGACATAATTATAACTATAATAAGCTATCACTAATAATAACAATAATAAGAATTATAGGCTACTACTGGCACCCCCCTCAAGCTGGAACATATATATCAACTATGTCCAGTTTGTTATACAAATACGAGACACGCAGACCCAGTAATGCTTTGGTAAAAATATCTGCCACCTGTTCACCTGTAGGAATAGACCCAAATGTAATAACTCCTTTCTGATATTCGTCACGAACAAAATGATAGTCAACCTCAATATGTTTCGTCCTCTCATGAAATACTGGGTTTTTAGCAATATGAATAGCAGAGGTATTATCAACCCAGAGTTTGACAGAACCACTAAGAGGGAAGTGTAATTCTATGAAAAACTGCTGAAGCCACATAATCTCTTCAGTTGCTAATGTCATAGCTCGGTACTCCGCCTCAGCACTAGACCGGGAGACAACATTCTGCTTCTTACTCTTCTAGGAAACCAAGTTGCCACCAACAAAAACAGAATAACCAGACGTGGATCTCTTGTCAAATGTGCATCCAGCCCAATCAGCATCTGAGTATTCTTCCATTCTCATGTGTCCATGATCAGAAAACTGGATACCTTTACCCGAATTTTTGTGCAGGTACCGAAGAATACGTAACATCACTTGCCAATGAGGAACACGGGGATCAAATAAAAACTGACTTACTACACTCACTGGATAAGCAATGACTGGATAAGTCATTGTAGTAAGATAATTAAGCTGGCCCACTGTCCGTCGATATTGCCCAGGGTCAGGAAGAATCGCTCCTTTCGGCTCAAGCTTAACAGTAGAATCCATAGGGGAGTCCACTCCTTTAGCATTCATATACCCTGCTCGCTCCAGAATGTCAAGAACATACTTCCTCTGATAAATGAAAACCCCTTCCGTATTCTTAGTTACTTCAATGCCAAAAAAATATTGTAGTTCACCAAGATCTTTCATTTAAAACTTGGTTCCCAAAAATGATTTAAGTGCAACAATCCTTCCACTATCATTTCCAGTAATAACAATGTCATCAACATACACAACAAGTAATACGCAGCCAGCAGAGGTATGGCAAAAGAATACCGTGTGATCTTTTGCAGATTGCCGAAGGCCAAACTCCTGTACAACTAAGCTGAAACGACCAAACCAGACTCTGGGAGATTGTTTTAGACCACACAATGAGCGCTTCAAACGAAAAACCTGATTAGGGGATCCCCCCCGAGCAACAAAATCGGGCGGTTGCTCCATATAAACCTCTTCCTCCAAATCACCATAAAGAAAGGTATTTTTCACATCAAGCTGAAACAAAGACCACTGATGGGATGCATCCAAAAAAAAAGAACAACCGAACTGAGGCCATCTTGGCAACGGGGGAGAAGGTATCAAAATAGTCAAGGCCATAGGTCTGAGCATAGCTCTTGACCACTAAACGGGCTTTTAACCTTTCAAGAGTGTCATCAGAATAAAGTTTGACAGTATATACCCACTATAACCAATAGCTGTCTTACCAGAAGGAAGACTCACCAGATCCCATGTATGATTATTCTCAAGAGTATTCATCTCCTCAAACATAGCTTTGCGCCAACCTGGATGAGAAAGAGCATCTACAACAGAGCAAGGCAAAGTATGCTGATCAAGGGTAGTAATGCCCTG
>JAULJZ010051366.1:0-14011 GCA_032270985.1 Heliamphora pulchella
ATTTAAGATTTATTCATTTGTATTTCATAACATTCAAGTTCGAGTACATAACCGGTTGAGGATACAAGTTTTTCTTAGAACGATTACAAAGAGTGAGGTACATAACACATAGGGGCCCAACCAAAATAGGTGTGGATAAAACTATCGGACTTTGACCGCATAGTCCCACGTTAGTTTCAAGTTCCGTAGCATTTCTATTGTACTTTCACGTGCCACACTCCTGCGGGTCCCATGCGAGCTTTATCAGTGATGACGATAGGAACCTTTGTGTAGGTCTCTGTTAGAGATGTTGCATGAGCCCTAACTTAGCAGTTCTTGCAGTCGGGGTTATTGATCTTCAAAACACGTTAAGTTCGGATGTCTCCAGACATTCTGTGCTTTAACTCCAGGTAGAGATCTACTTTGCGACTCGAGGATGCGCCTGGTGGTTCTTCTGAGGATGTGCACGATCCGAGTCTCTCGTGAAAGCACTAAACTTAATAACTATCATTTCTCATCGATCTAGGTCTTAAGAGGGGCGACCTGGGGTGGCGAGTGGTCAAGCGTTTAGTCGAGAATTTCGAATGATGCACTAGACTGCACGAAATGTGGTTGAGGGTTAGAATGGCTTGGGGAAGATGAACAAATCCTTTATCGAGGTTCAAGGGAAGATTCTCAAATGGTTCAAAAGATAGGTTGGATGAGGTCAAATGGTCATGGTTAAGGCAGTCACCGTTGACACAAACTAAGTGGTTATTGGGGTTCAAATGTAGGTGAAACAAGAGGAGGACAATGAACAATACTTAAACGCATGTTCTTGGGACTAATCCAATACTATTAGATTCTGATAAAAGAGGTGTTAAGCAATGGACAGCCAAACTAGATATTTTCCATGAAGTTTCGTCGGCCTAACGTACTTCAATTCAAATATTTAAGTCTACTTCCCTGGTATTGATTTCAAGAGAAAAGAATTCACAAAATCACTACAACAGATTGTGGTTTCAGAATCGAGAAAAGATGAATAATGGAAAATTTTTTATCAATGTTGAATGTTCGGAATGGGTAATTAACAAAGAATTAATATCGAGTTCTACAAAAGAAGAGTTAGTTCAAGGAGGCTGGCTTGAATCGGAGGATAATCAAATACGAATATCGGTCATCATTGAGGCATGAAAACTTGAGGACTAAGGTATTTTCTAGGATTAAATTTCTGATAGGATTATTACAAGACTTGGGTGTATAAGGGTTACCGACAAACGACACTTGACGGTACCGTTGAGGACTGATGATATTAGAAGGAAGGACATGCAAAAGAACTTCAAGAAATTAACACAAGGGCTTGGGGTAAAATGAGACAAGGACTTATAAGGGTAAAGTTGCGGGGTCCTAACGGTGGCCTTCGAGGTAATATCTAAAACTTCTTCTAGTACGTACTCTTATCTACCCCCCTTAAAATAAGATAACTCGTTGCATGAATCTCCGATCTTCGATCTAGATGCCCTTACTCGTTCTTTGCATGTAGATTCCTTGCTGCTCCTAAACTCGGTAGCGTCTTGACACGACTCGCTATAAAACTTAGACGTAGCAGATTTCAGCTCTTATAATGTATAGATGATAATAATAATTAATACAACGTATCCTACAGAGTTTCAACGCGACAGAACGTATGGTTTCCTGAAACTCAAGGCCTGAAGGTTCACTAAACCTAGGCTCTGATACCAACTGTGACGCCCCATCCTCCGGACACATCGGGACATATATAAGTATAGTTAAGGAGAATATTCTAGCCATTCATTCATATTTAAATATCATAAATATTACATCATTAAGAGTTTTGAACTGATCAAAAATACATAACATTTACAGTTTCGCAAAAGATTAATAGAATCTTACAATGAGCACGTGGAAACTGAACAAAAAGAACAAAAGGTAAAAATTCAATTCTTCAGCTAGCATTGCCAGGGTCCGCTGGCTCCTGCCACTCACTATGTTCTTCAATTCCGTCTTCTTCTTCGGGGGTTACATCCTCAAGGAACTCGTCATACTCACCTGTGGCACGAATGCCATGAGCCAAATCCCAGAAGCAAACTCCCTAAACCTTCTAACCAAACTCATAACAAAATATTCTACAACACATATCGTATGACACCGAGTATAATTTATAGTCAAGGCAACATACAAATTTGACAATTACGGCAAGGCAAGCATATACAAGAACAAGTATACAGGTACGTGATGCAATGGATGCAATGCAAGTGCTCAACCCAACATTCATCCAAAAATAAAAATAGGAGTTCCACGCCGGAAATCTCCAGAGTAGACTTTATGGGTAATTGATCACTAAACATATCCTTGCCTCGTTGCGAATAGTAAATTCATCGCCGAGCTTCATGCCATAGCTGCTTTACTACTAAATGGCAACGATGTGGAGACAAGCGCCACTCAGGGACTTATTGTTATTGTCGTCACGGGACTTTATTGTCATTGCATTAGAGACTTACTGTCATTGCCGTGATGGGATTTATTGTCATTGTCATGCAGGGACTTTATTGTCATTACATCAGGGACTTACTGTCATTACCGTGATGGGACTTATTATCATTGTCATGCAGGGACTTTATTGTCATTGCATCAGGGACTTACTGTCATTACCGTGATGGGACTTATTGTCATTACCGTGATGGACGTATTACAGAGTTACCCACATTAAGACCAGGATGCTCACTTGGTATCAATCCAAAGTCTAAATTACCGAAACTAGAATGCTAGTGACGAACCTGTGGTGCCCAACAGTATTTATAAAAAAACAAATCTTTCTTTTTGAACACCGGGAACACATCTGAGGTGCTCAGAGGGAATATATCCCAAAATAGTTACAAAAATGGCTACCAGGGACGCCCTAGACTAGGAGCTGAGAAAAAGAGCAATTTCAATATATCCCAACCCACAAAGGTATATACGGAAAGGACTCTAATAAGCCGAAATGCAGATGTGACAATGCCTATGATGTACAATATGCATCTCATGTACAACTATTTATAGTATGGCATCTAAGCATGGTATAGCTCATGGTACAACTCATTAAAGTATAGAGTACAAGTATATGAAGCACAAATTATAATTCACAAGACATGGATTCAACTAAATGGCATGGATTCTAATCATCAAATATTCATTTTCATACACCAATCATCCAACATAATTTAATTAAAGTCTATATTTTAAATCCTACAATATAACATGTCACTATACACTTAATCAAATTAAGGTAAATATTCAAGTGCCAAATTAAAAAGCATAACAGTGTTTTGGGGTACCTAGACATGGAGTTAAGTTTTGATTTTTGGACACCATTTAGATAAAACTATTTCCTACAACTTTTATGTTTAACACTAAGGTCAGATACTAGGATAAATGAGTCATTTATTTTATTTAAGAGAAAATAATTCAGCACTTCACAGAGAAAAGTACAGAATTTGGGCCTCAGTTGGTCTCGACTTTGGGGTATCAAATCAAGGGCTATGGGTCTGATGTTTGGGTATGTCCTAGTTTAATGTATCCCCTACAAGTTTCATGTTTAATACTAAGGCAAGTTGTTTGGAACATGTTAAAGATTTTTGTCATTTTATAAAATAGGTTCAGTTAGCTATAAAAGGTTCAGCAGAACCTGGTTTCAACAGAAAATGCATAGACCTTTTGGGGGACCATCCAAGGGTATTTAGGTCTGATTTTTTTAGTAAATATTTTGACATGTTAGCTACATTTATCATGAAAACTACTTTTGGATTTAGCCATTAAAAACATAGGTTGTTGGTCATGCAAAAACATGTGACAAAAAGCTCTATCAGTCACAGATTTACAACAGTGGTTCTGAGGAGGGTTTTGACCTATCATACCTCCATATGTTAGGCTCCGTTTTGGAGGACATCAAGCATAACATTGTTTCTACAAGTTTAATGTTTTAATCTAAGCTCAGTTCTCATTCTAACCTAGGGTCTTTATGTCTGCAAATTAGGGTGCTCAGAATCTGACACTCATTAGTAAAAATGGTGTATCTCGAGTTCTACCCAATGAAATCACTTCAAACCAATTTTGTATGAAACATAACTTCAAAATATAGGTCCGGACATAAAAATCACACTTATATCATCTTTCTACAATCAGTTATGATAAATCAATGTTCGGGGCAGAAAGTCAAAATAACTAGAAAATCAGGCCTGTTTGGGTTTTGGTGTCCTAGCTCATGATATGTTAAGATTTAGTTTCTTTTCTTTGCATGCATGTACTTTAAACATATATATCAAAGTTACAGAACATATACAAGTTATCAAACTCAAAAATAGCCACATGCAATCAGTCATCTAAACATGAATAGCCCCTATTTTGGCCTTACTACGTCTTTTTGATAAATTTTTAGATTCTTATTCTTAAAGGTGTTTATAGAGATGCGTTGTCCAAGCCCCAACCCTAGGGAACTCGTGAATTAACCCAACCGTCCTGCATACAAAGGTTACTAATCATAAGTTTCCTTCATTAAAGGTTTGAGTTCAAAACATATTAACACAAAAACATTCTTTAAGCAATTAAATTCTCTTACATATTCAATTTCGAACAAATGCCTTTGATTTTTCAAGAGTTCATTTACAACCACTATATCATTATACTAATCCACTCAAATTTACATACAAACATAATACAAAAACAAAGAAATACAAATCATTCTTCTAGCTTCTAGCTTTTCCCACAATGCAACCTTAGCCCTAGTATCGCCCTTGGTCCTTGAAACCTAAAATGGTTTACATACATGCATGAGTCGAAACTCGTAGGATATAGATTAACTCAAATGTAATGCATGATTTGTGAGGTGTGATGGGTGCAACCGAAGTAAATATGCAAATTTTTACCAGTTCATTATTCCTTCACATCCACGCACGCCAATTTATTCCCATTTATCCTTTCATATTATCCATATCATCATCTTATTATCTGATTTTTCACAAAAATCATGTCGCATTTTCATTATCTGGTTTATCACAAAATCGTATCACATCTAATGAATCAGTGTCAGGTGCAGCTTATAGAAACCCCTCCCTATTAATTCTCAATAGGCTACGCAAAGCCATTGGGTAATATATAGTTCTATAACTCACCACGACACAACACCACACCATAATTCGAGGGCTAACACGTGAGCATGTCGTCCCCATCTTGTGCAAGTTTTTGGTCTTTCACTGCAGAGCCGCTAGCCCAACTTAATCCACATCAATCCATATGGTTCATTATTTGTTCATTTTCACAAAAAATCGGGAGTCCAACTCACAACCAGTTCCTCTCCCATTCATTTTCACACATTATCGTTTCAATTCCAATTTCAACTTTTCCATTTCATCGTCAAGTCACATTCGATTTTAGCATTCAATTTCTCCTTTCAAATCACATGCACATGCATCATAATTTCAACACATAATTTCTTATAATTCACATTTCATTTATCAACTTCATAAGGTACTAACACAAAATTTATTCAATTGTGATCATATCATTTGAAGAGAATGGAATGCACCCATCATATGCACACATACAAGTTTTGAAACCCATTTTTCCTTTCTTAGTGTTTAGCAATGTCAAATGATGTCCATGTCATATCACAACCCTCAGATGCCCACTCTTGTTCTTTAAAAACCATCGTTATAGATAGGAAACCTACTTTATCGTAAAATCCAACCAACCGGTACAACACATGTATTCCAACCCAAGTATATAAATATAGGTGTATCCATGGCCCATGGGATAAGAAAGTTAATAAAAAGTTTAATGATGATGAAAAATAATCTTTTCCAGAACATTTAGCCAAAAATAGGTGAAAAACGGTTAAGAAAATTTGACATATTCTCACTATTTTAATCATAATTTTTTCTATAAACAGTATTTTCTTGTGAGAGTAGTTTAATTGGAAAGAGGACTTTCGGGACTTCCGTTTGAGTACAAAAATGACCCAATTTGGACTCCAAATGAAGGAGATATGATCAGTTAAAGTTGACCCTGTGCAGCTAGTCCGATCGAGCAGACAGAGGGCCGCTCGAGCGCTCGAGCAAACAAGGCTCTGCTCGAACGCGCTGTCACCCGAGAAAACCCCAAAAATTTCCCTATTTTGAATTTCCAACCCCAAAACTCATAAGCATATGCAATTATTCTTTCAAATCCCTATTTCAACCCCCAAACATTGTATTTCAAGTATCATAAACTCTTTTTAAGAAATAATTTTCCAAAACCATGGTTTATCATTTCCCAAAACTCCAATTTTTCATGAAAACCCAACTCAAATCACACATAATCCTATCAATCCTTCAAATCATGCATGAAATCTATTATATTTTACTTATATAATCAAAATATCAACTCAAATCATCACAAAACATGAGAGATAGTCTAAATCCTACCTTAGATTACTCAAAAGCTTGAGATTACTCCAACTTCTCCCTCCTGGGGTTTGGATGTTGGGTGTTCTTGACTCCTTGGTGCTTTATCCTCAATTTCCTTACTCCAAAGCTTGATCCCCATCATTGCAAACCTCCAATAGAGCTTCAATCTTCAATTAGAGGGATGGAGGGTTAGGGTTTCATAAGGAATGTGGGTTTCTTTCACTCTCTCTCTAGAAGAGGATGAAGAAGAGAAGAGGGCAAGAGAAAAGGAAATAAGAAATGGGTCTCTCTCTCTCTCTCACGTGGCTGATATATATATTTATACTCCCCAACTTACTCCAATGTTCTAGAATCGTCCAAGCATTTCCTGACAATTCGCTCGAGCTGACAGACCACTGCTCGAGCGATAACCCCTTAACTGAATTCTGCGAAATTTCTTTAAAATTCAATCCAAACTTTCAATTTTACTCATATTTTAATATTTGAACCTTTCCATTAACACAATCATAACAATATCATTTGTCGCCATACATCTCAATTTCACTATCACATATTATTAATTCCACCATTAACGCATAAAATTATAGCGCCCATGTCTAAATTTAATTCCGTCTCCTCACTTAACCGAAAACATGAAATCACAAAATATATAGGTACCGGGTCATTACATGGGTTGAGGGATATTTTGTAAGAGAATAACAAGAATTTTTAGGAGTTTACTTACTTGTTTGGTTACTCTAAAGGTTGAAGGGTGTATGGACATAGCTTTAGAGTATTCCTCCTTACTCCTTCCTTCTTCCTTCTTCTTCTCTCTTTCTCTCTCAAACTTGCATAATCTCTCTAGAGTACTCAAGAACACACACAACCCTCTCTCTCACCTCTCATAACACGAAATATAGAAGAGGAATGGGGTGGTGTTGGGCTTATATTTATAGAATATTTGGTAGTGTATCTCATAATTAAGGTGTAAGTATTATTTTGAATTTTCTAAATTTTGATTAGTTGCATGGGAGGTGAGAGGCTTTTGAGACTTGCAAATTCAGACTTTGGATAGTAGGGATTTCGACCATGACAGGTTTGGGGCAGCCAAAAAGTTATTTTGCATTAATTTTGGGTTTAGGCTAAGTTTTGATGCCCAATTGTGCAAGAAAACGCCTAAAATATTAATTTCGTGTATCTTTTTAGTGTCTTTACCTACTAAAACCTATTATTTTAGTATGCATATGACTAATTTAGTATTCTCATGAATTATCATAATTTTTATATCAATTGATTAAATAAGTATAGGTTTTTAAGTTAAACTAAACTAGTTTGACAATAATTGACTTTTTGACTTATTTATTATGTAGGAATTTTAAATAATGATTTGTTTGCTTTTGTTGACCTATATTATTATATTATTATGTATAGTACTTGTTTAAAAAAGTTTTGGGTCATAATAATACTTAATTTGTACAACTTTTTCATTTGTAATTAAGACTTTTTTTGTTGTAGCAAGGGCAAAATGGTCATTCAACCCTAATTATGAAATTTTTTTATTTTTAATCTTAAATTCCATGCTATTTACTTAATTTAGGGTGTTATGAGACTTCTATGAGTATTAGGGTTTCTCTTCTGAGTATTTGGTCTTTTTAGGGTTTTCGGGTCAAATTAGGATTTCGGTTTAATTAGGGTTTTTGATCTTTCAGCGACCTAAAATCTTGTCGTTTAATCGTCACTAATATTAGGGTTTGATCTGGGTCTTTATACGGGTCATTACCAACCTGGTTATTACAACTAGGGTCCAAATTAGGTCGTTACAAACTATCCCCTTAAAAAAATTTCATCATGAAATTTCGTCTCGTACTTCAGCGTGTGAAAGGTTAGGGATGATTTACTAGCATTATGCTTTCTCGTCTTCAAGTTGGCTTTCTCACTTTTGCGGTGC
Organism: Heliamphora pulchella; assembly: GCA_032270985.1. Taxonomy (NCBI): domain Eukaryota; kingdom Viridiplantae; phylum Streptophyta; class Magnoliopsida; order Ericales; family Sarraceniaceae; genus Heliamphora; species Heliamphora pulchella. The sequence goes on from JAULJZ010051366.1 coordinate 8,329, forward strand.
TACTCTAGAGTTTCTAGTAACTGAATTGCTTTTCTTCCAAAACACCTTGCTTTGGATTTCTACTGAGCTTTCCTCGAAGTTACGTTTCTGTATTCACATACAATTCGTGGTAACTTGATGTCTGACCGGGCGTTTATGTGGGCAAGCATGTCAGCTAATCTTACGTTGAAGTTACTTGATTTACACACCTTTGCGTTACTCGGTGTCAGGATTTCACGTCATTCTCCTTGAAACTGTACGATTGTGTCATTCTCTACTCGTTCCAATATCTACTTCTATTGGCAATCGATGATAGCGTGATGTCCAGAGAGCGAACACATTCCGAGAATCACATCGTATTCGTTAAAATCCTTGACTCGCAGGTCGCATGGTATAAGGGTGTCGGTACTTTCAACGTGAACGTTTTACAAACAAAGTCTAATCGCGTGTGATATTCTAAGGGTGTATCGATGCTTAGTGTTTGATCTAGCACATTGCGTTCCAAGGGCAGAGATTGCATGCATGCCAAAGATATGAAAGAATGTGTCATGCCCCAAACTCTGGGCCACGTTAAACACCCACAAATAACAAGTTTGATAGCTAAAAACGTTTATAAAAAGCCACTATCGAGGGTTTAATTAGAACAAAAGAGAAGCTCAATAGAGTATAAGCCAAAAATCCTTCCTCGAGGCATGAACATTTTCTTTGAAGGGATAAAAACCGAATAAAACCGAAAGGACAACACCCAACCCAATATTTCACTCACTAGATAAGAAATCATGAATGCATTAAATATATCCCCCTCAGGCTTACAATATATGTCTTCCACCCTATCCGGCTCCTCCCGATCAACCTACGTGACTGTATGCACCTGAAAAACATTTCAAATCCCACACTGTGAGTCAAAGCTCAGCAGAAACAAGACAAACATGAAATAAAAGCTAAACATGTTAGCAGAGTAATATGTATGTTATGACTCGCCCGAGCCTCAAAACAAGTTTTGCAAGATCAACAGTAATGCAAAAAAATATAAGATTTTTCGACTTATACGAGCCTCGAAGGAAAACAGTTTGATATAAATACATATCTACTACAATGCTTCACATGCAAACTTCGACTCTCATGAGCCCTACTCTCACGAGCCCCACATGCAACACAGATAACTCCCGCGAGCCCCACATACAGTTCTAATATCATGATGATTCACACCCAACACAAGGATCTTCTCGGGTTTTCACCGAAGGACCACTGTCCCATCTAATACACCTTCTCGGGCTTTCACTAAATGACCAATATACACCCCACATTATGCATTGTTAACAAGAGTTAACATATACCACCCACGCAATACACGTAACACACGCATCTTCACGGGTTTTTACCGTAGGACTAATATACGCCCCTCATTATGCATTGTTAACCAAAGTTAACAAATACCACCCATGCAACACACGCATCTTCACGATTTTTCACCGTAGGACAAATATACGCCCTTTATTATGCATTGTTAACCAGAGTTAACAAATATCACCCACGTAACACACGCATCTTCACAGGTTTTCACCGTAGGACCAATATACGCCCTTCATTATGCATTGTTAACCAGAGTTAACAAATATTACCCACGTAACACACGCATCTTCATGGGTTTTCACCGTAGGACCAATATACGCCCTTCATTATGCATTGTTAACCAGAGTTAACAAATATTACCCACGTAACACACGCATCTTCACGGGTTTTCACCGTAGGACCAATATACGCCTTTCATTATGCATTGTCAACCAGAGTTAACAAATACCACCCACGCAACACACGCATCTTTACGGGTTTTTACCGCAGGACCAATATACACCCTTCATTATGCATCTTCACGGGTTCTCACTATATGACTAATATACGACCTTCATTATGCATCTTTAAAACCAGAGTTTTAACGCACAAAAACATGCACTAAACACCACGTTTCACATAACGACACCACTCGCCACATAATCCGTCATGACATCACATGCCACACAACACGACACTACATCACATGCCACACAGACGATCCATCCACACACTCGGACGACCAACACTCTGCAAAACAAAGCCTAACCCGAAGGCCAACTCCAAACCTCCCACAATACGATTTTCATAAATGTTTTCACAAAATACCGTCTTTTCCCAAAATCCCCTTTTTAGAAAAAGAACTTCGGACCCAAATACATCCCACACCCAACGATGTACAAACACTACGCACACAACCATGTACCAACACCTCACATCTAATCATGCTCAGACACCTCACATCTAATTATGCACCGACAGCACGATTAACAAAATCACGTCACCCCCGAGGACGACAACAAAACATAGACAAACCCCCAAGGCCACAACACGACCTACCAAAACAACAAAATAACCCCAACAGCACTTCAATTGACTGAACCCTATAATTCAGTCAACTGAAAAGCTACTGGAAATCAAAAACTCAACCCAGACCCAACCCAGTCGACTGAACCCCCAAACCTAGTTGACTGGATCATCACACTATCGACCCAGTCGACTGAACCACCCAGTCCAATCGACTGGACCACAGCAAAAATAAACCCTAGCAACGGGAACCACCATCTCAACCTCAAAATCGAAGCATCCAAACTCCCTTTCGATACCCTCAGGTATACCCAAGCCCAAAATCACAAAGAAACACCAAAAGAAACGCCTCAAAACCTATTTCCTCCAACCAAAATCAATCAAAAATGATTTGAACAAAAACCCAACTTTTCAAAACATAAACTGATTTTTCATACATTTTTAAACGGTAAAAACACATACGATTACACGTAGCACCCTTTTAAGACATGAGAGTCTAGGATCCTACCTCGTTGAGTTAAAAACTCAACGTCATGAACCACGTGAAAAAAATGAATTTCGTCATAATAAAATTTCGTCTAGATGAATGCGTAGCCCACAGCGAGGATACTAAGGATCCGCTATTTGATCGTCGAAAACCAAGCCCCAGGCCCCCCGAAAGCTAGAGAGAAAGCAGAGGTTTCAAGGGTTTCAAGAGCTAGAGAGATGAAAATTTCTTTGAAAATATCTAAGGCTAAATATTTATAGCCCACAAAAATATCTGTTTTTTTTAAATTCGCACCACAACGCCCAACGGCCACGGTATCCAACCCAACATGCATTTCTAAGCCCGAACATACATAAAACACATATAAACATGCAATTCGAAAAAGATAAACTACGTGTCGAAAAATACCAAAAAAAAGAAGAAAAGAAAACGGGTCAGGGTCTCACAGAATGGGATGCTCTAGAATCAAATAACACTTTTACTAAGGTATTAAATAGCACCAACATACCTTGCATAACTTGGGTGCCTTCTACTTCCTCCTTTTGGAGAGCAAAGATGCGTCCTCCCTGGGGCCTCTATTTTTTTTTTTTTTTGTTTAGTGGTAGCCTGTCCCTCCTATTTTGTTGGTTAGTTGCTAGTTGGGCGACTTGAACGGGCTGCGGGTACTAAGATGGCTGGTTTTGGGGTTCCCTCCACTGCTGGGAGCGGTTGTTTAGGGTCTTATATCCTAGGTGCGGCACTCAGACCTCTTATGTCCTGGTTGGTGACATTTAAAGCATACTATAAATTTGGTAGAGGAGTCCCTTGGCTGCTCTTGTCTGTTCTTCTGTTGATATGGCTTCTTTGGAACGAATACTCGATTGCTTTTTACTGGTCCTCCAGAGAGCTGGTGTTTCCTTTCTTCTGGTTCCAAATCCTTCTAGAGTTAGCTAAGTCTGTTTTTGCCAATAGGGCAGCTTGTACTACTTGAGTGTAAGTCGGAGGCTGTAAGTAGATGACTCTAGTTCGGATGAAGGGTTCTAGGCCCCACTCGATCTTGCATGCCCTTGATTCTTCATCCGATTGGCGTACTGGGTTACTGACATAGATCCTTATTTTTGCTCAAAAAATTCTCTGACTTGTCCCTGTTGAAAGGGAGATGGGAAGTACTATTCCAAAAATAATTCTTCAAACTGATTCCAAGTCGGAGCTACTACATCTTGAGTGTTGTCAACCATAGACCACCAGTAGTCGACCTCTCCTTCTAGTCGGTGTGCTGCTAGTGCTACTCGATCGACATCAATCTGCACTCCCATGGAATTAGATAATTTCTTGACAGCTCTCAATCATTCTTCGGCTACTCTCGGTTCAGCTCCTCCCATGAATGTAGGGGCTCGTTATTTTTTGAGTTCTGATAAGAGCGATACCCTATCTCGAATGTGAGGACGATTAATGCTGGTGGCAAACTCACACAAAACCTGAGCTAACCCTGGCACTCCTTCGTCTACGGGTCCATCTGCTGGCCGCAGACGGTTAGGTCGTCTACCTGCCATCTAAAAAAAGAGGGAAGGTGTTGTGGCTGGTGAGTCATCTTTTTAAAATCTTGATTGTCTTTAGGTTTTGGGATCTTATGGAATTAATTTAAGATTTATTCATTTGTATTTCATAACATTCAAGTTCTAGTACATAATCGGTTGAGGATACAAGTTTTTCTTAGAATGATTACAAATAGCGAGGTACATAACACATAGAGACCCAACCAGAATAAGTGTGGATAAAATTATAGGACTTTGACCGCGTAGTCCCACGTTACTTCCAAGTTTTATAGTATTTTCATTGTACTTTCTCATGCCACACTCTTGCGGGTTCCATGCGAGCTTTATCAGTGATGGCGATAGGAACCTTTGTATAGGTCTCCGTTAAAGATGTTGCATGAGCCCTTACTTAGCAGTTCTTGTAAGAACTCGCTTTTTAGGAATAATATTACTAACGATGATATAGTCAACTAGAGTCGCCAACGATCTCCCATCCTTGAGAGTTATCCAATTAACGCCAAAATAAATAAATAAATAAATGAAATAAAATAAAATAAAATAAATTAATAATGAAATAATAACAATAATAGGTATGGATAAACTAATAGTCAAATGAAAAATAATAAAAACAACAGCAATTATAAAATTAAATGTTATAATAATTATAGATAAAATAATATTAAACCAAAATACAAACACTCACATCCTCCAACAAAAGTTTTAATATATATATATAAGTATGTGTATATAGGAGAATCTCTACAAGACACCAATAAAATAATCAAAAAGATAAAAAGTAACTTTATTAAATATAATAATCAAAAAGGTAAAAGTAGCTTTATCATATATAATAACCAAAAAGAAAAAAAAATAATTTTATTATATATATATATACAACCCAATATTATAATCCAAAGTAACTTTAAACTAAATCTTATATTAATATAATATGACTTAAATAAAATAAGAATACACCACACAAATAATTAAATAATGATAAAATAATACTAAATCATGAAATTGAGTTTTAAAATGTAAATTCATCAAATTAAATTAAAACTAGTATAAAAGTAATTAAAAATATATATCAAGTTACGAAATTATACAAAAAATTAAAATTTAGTCCAACCACCACAACTAAATAATACTATAATCAAACTAAGATGTAAAAAACTAAGTATAACATCTAAAATTATTATATTAATTCAAATGTTTAATATTCATAATTAAAAATATACATTAACTTAATTTTGAGATATAATTCTTGAACAATGTAGTACATATATATATCATTAAATATACAATAAAATAATATTATACTACAAAATTTAAAAATCAGAGCCCC
>JAULJZ010051377.1:0-14010 GCA_032270985.1 Heliamphora pulchella
GAATCAAAAGGCGAAATATCCTCTGAGTTTGACAGAGGATGATGAAACTTGGTTCAAAAAGATTTTCAGAGCTTCAAGAGCTTCTTGAAAACCTTAGCTCAAGGTAACGACCGCCACATTGAACCTTTGGGTCGCCAACTCCAACCTGACGATCGCAAACTCCAACCTGGTGACCGCCACCTTGAAAAATCTTGACATGTCTCAAAACGTGCCAGCATCTCATTGGTTGAAAAAATTTATAAATACCGTACCCCCTGGTACGTTTTTTAAGGAGAATTTTAGAGAGAGAAGCTCTGCCAAGTCACTGTGCAATCCCGAACCCCGACGCCGAAACCCTGTCGAAGTTCCGAGAGCCAAACCTCCCAATGTCGAAGTTTTGAAACCCTAACTTAGATCATCGTTTGAGGATCGAATTTCCCACCACCATTTCCCGACTCGAGGATTTCTTAGCGATCTAAATACTTTGTTTGGATTCCCGGTCCTTCTAGCTTCATTTTCTACCTCTTTGGAGTGATTTGGTTAATTTGATTGTTTCATCCTTTACCTTACTTATATAGTTGTTTTAATAATTTTTAATGTGTTTAATTTGATAAAGTAGCCATTCTTAGCTTGTTTAATTTATTTGTTTACTTGTATTAAATTTGTTAATACATTAAATAGTGCTAACATAATTTAACAATACGACTAACGATGTCGTTATTGTTGTAATCCAAATACTTACATAGATATGGTTGTAATTGTCAATATTACACCTATATTTTATTTTTTATTTTTCTTTTAATATTAGTTTAATATTCCTTTACTTGCATTTCATTTTTTTTATTTTATTTTCTTTTAATGTTAGCTTTATTTTTCTTGTAATGTTCTATTTTTTTTTCTTTTACTTTTCTTTTGACGTTAGTTTTATTTTTTTAATAGCATTTCATTTTATTTTTTTTTCTTTTTCCTTTAACGTTTGTTAAATCTTTCATTTAATGATAATATTCTATTTTTTTTCTTTTTCTTTTAATGTTAGCTTTATGTTCCAATTCCTATTCGTTTGTCCTTTTCTTTTTCTTTTAATGTTAGCTTAATTTTTTTTTTCATATTACTTATTTTATTTTATTTTTCTTTTATTTTTTTAATCTAAAAAATCACAAAAAATCTTTTATGCTAGTTTTCACATTTTTTAAAATGTTAGTGTAATTTTTTCTTTTAATAGTAATTTAAACCCTCTTGTTCATTTTTTGTATTTTTCTTTTCTTTTGTTTCGTTTAAAATGAAAATATAAATAGTTAAATTTTCTTTTTATTTGTTTAAATAATATTTTATAACATTTTATTTTAACTTAATTTTCTTTTGTACACTTTTTCTTTATTTTCTTTTTCTTAAATCTTTAGGTGTTCTCTTGTTATACTTTTTATTTTTATTTTAGTTATACCTTTAGACAATTTGATAACAAACATAATTAATATGATAAATTTAGATAATGTTTTATTTATTTCATTTAAAAGCATGTTTAGATTAGCTTAGATATTTTTTTAAGTATTATTAGCAAAATTTATGTTTATTTTTAGTATAATTTGAACTTAATGATTTTAGCATATTTTTGTTCTTTGTAAATCATTACATGTGGGTGTGCTCTATGTATCCTTTAGTTAGAAATTACATGCCATAGGACGTAGGATTTTTTTTTCTTATTTGCTTTATTTTAGCGTTCTATATACATATGTTATGTATTTTCTATATTTGATTTTGGATGTTCTTTCTTTGTTTTTATTTTCTGTATTTGTATGCATTTGAGAAATCTTATCAATAACCAATAATGATTAGTAGAGACCAACCTTACGCTTAGACGAACGAGGTGCCAACACCTTTTTCGAGTCATACCTTAGCCCCCGAACCCTTTTTCTCTGATTAAACGCTTTAGAGATCAGTAGCCATTTTTGTTTTTCTTGATTTTTCTCAAAAATCAAGTGGCGACACTATTTTCACAAAAAGGAATTTTTAAAATTTGGTTTTCAAGGTGTTAAAATATTTTCTAAACATCATTTGAATTCTTTTATTTTTGAAATACCAAAAATTCTAGAATCTCGATGCCACAATCGTTCTGCCTTCTGAGAAAAATTGGACATAACTTTTTTCAGTGCTGTGTCTGATTGTAGTGAAAACATCTGTCTTTCGGTTTTTTCACACCAGTACGTGGCTTACTAACTACCCTAAAAACTGTGTCTCCCTATTTCTGAACTTTTTTCTTCTTCATGTCCTTTGGCCTAGAGGAAGAACCTTTTTCAGAAACAAATACATTTTCTAGTATTGAAAGAATACCCTTGGTAGTTAAAATTATATCCAAGTTACTTTTTCAGTCAATAAAATTCGATCCCATTAGTTTATTTTCTTTGAGTATTAAAACGAGTGGGTTGAAAACTATTTTAATCCTGATAATCATATAATTAAAATACCGTTAATTATGATGAGCAAAATTTTGAATTCATTTTAATTTAGTTCCCTCTACTATTTTAAAATTAATTTACAAGCAGCCTGGATCCCTGTGAAATTGCATGTCTCGATAGGAGAACATTTACTATCCATCGTTTGTCTAGACAGGTTAATTCCTTTTAAATTTAATATCTAATCAACTAAACCTGCCAAGTAGAATTAAATAGTTAACATAGTTTCGATCCAGTATATAATGACAATTACTCAAATGAAGAGAAAACTATTATATACAGCTAAGTGTTAACTACCACCTAATCTCAAATCAATCGCTTCGCAATGAACCCTTCAGATGAAGAAGTAATCAACACTAACAGTTATCCAGAATTATTCCTAAAGTAAGTTTGTACTGGCGATACCGCAATTAATCTATTCGATGGGGAGGAAGACCTTACTGCTAACACGCAGAGTTTAATTGCATCGCTTACATACTAGTGATGAAGACCGTGGAATTTATCTGTGAATAAATTTCATCTCCCACTTAGATTTTTAAAATATTTTTTAGAGTTATAAAAATTCGTTTAATTAAAATAAATTTATTAATTTCAAAAAATACACGATCTGAAAGAATCAAATATCTTTCCATATACATGATTTCAGAAAATTTTAATTTGTCATACTATCTTTTCGTGTTTAAATGTGCCACAAATAAAATTTAATAAATGCACAATTTTTTCTTCAGCTTCTCAGCTAAGGTGTTGATTAAATGCATTTCTTTATTTTATTTTTTGTTTCACATTTTTTGAAAAAAATAATTTATTTTGATTAAATATTTTTTTATTTAATTAATTCAATATTCAAAAATAATTATCACGTTTTTCAAGATATCTAATTTAATAAAAAAATCATTTTAAACGTGATATTTTGTAAAAAAATAATATATCTAAAGTTTTTTTATTTAATTAAAATTAATTAATTAAAAAAACTTAATTTTATTTTTTATTACAAAATATTTTAATTAAAATCGAATTTTTGAATTAATTAAATTAACGGGATAAATAAAAAAAATATGTAATCATCCACGCAGTTCATATATATATAAGCACGATGTATATATCGCGATTTTATGATCTAAGTGAAATGCTGAAACGTTTCAGTCTCCCGTAGAGGATAAGCTGTAATAATCTTCTTTCAAGTCTGATTTTTGTGTCTTGATTGCATCAGACTTTCCTGATACACTCCGGGAGAAAAAAAAAATAGCTCATATATATATCATATAAATCTCAAATATATCAAAAAACATATCGAAACAGCTCCAGGAAAGAAAAAAATCGTCGGCCACCACCGTTCACTGGTGCCATCCCATGGCCGACCACTTTAGGTGGCTCCTACCTCTTCATCCGAGCTCTATTTTCGACAAGTTTTCTATCGCCCCAGGTGCCACTGCCCCTTTTTTTGCCTGTTTTGTACTGCTTTTTGGTCCAATTTTTTTCTTGTTTTTGGACAATTTTTAAGATATATTTTATTGTTATTTTTTGTTTAAAAAATTGCTCAAAAAATAGTCCTAAAAACGGTTAAAAAATCATCAAAATTGCCGCTGGCAAAGCCGCCGGTGGTGGGCTGTTTCAGTGATTTTTTTCCGTTGTTTTTAACATGTTTTTGCTGCTGGTTTTTATACATAAATACTATAAAAAGCTTACCAAAAAATGTTTTAAACCATTAAAAAACTTACCGCGATCCGTGGCTGTAATAACCCGAAACCACCGCCGGTGCCACCACCGTTTTTCGTGTTCTTGGATATATTCAACATGTTTCTAAATAATCTAAACAGATATTTAAAAAATAAAAACTGGCTATTACATCGATCCTATATCCCGAAAGCTCACATTCGATCAATCACGGTCAATCCCCGTGATTAAAAATAATAATTATTATTCAAAATCATTCAATTAAATATGAATTAAGAACGATCATAAAATCGGGATTAGAACGCTTGTAAAACCAAGTTAGCACAATTCTAAAACTACCCAATCCCGATAAATCGTAAACAAAAAACAAAACAGCTCTGATACCAATTGTTGGAAGCCAAACTGCCAAGATCATTGTTTTTGTAAACAATTTTCAAAAAAAAAATAACTAGACCAGCAAACACTGAAACGAGATCCAGATAAAAGTTTTGACGTCGAACGATCAAAATAAAACCCGTGCCACCAAAGTTAATTTAGAAGAATATATTTTACTGATCAAATCTTCAATTACGATTTTGTTCCCAAGTTGAAGCTCCCGTCAGACCTTATAATGTATTCTCTTATGCGATTTTTAAATGTAGTGTAGGTTACAATTTATGAAGAACTCATACCGACAGAACCTGGACAGCTTTAGTCTTAGAAGACAAGTTATGAAACTGGTTCAGCCTACCCGCATATTTATAGAGCTATAATAGGGACCTGCGGAGTAATTATGAGTAAGACTTCTAGTAAAATACAGACACGTATCAGTAATTTTTACAATTAAGCAAACCTCATAGTGGTATCAATAATTATGAAAAACTAGCAGCAATTTCTGTAATTTCTACAAAATACTGAATTACAGTTCACACCACTAAAGAACTATAATTTCACATTGACCCATAATCTCAAGATCAACTTGCATTGAGCTCCTATTATTAAATGCTTAACATTTCTCCCCACATTAATATTTTCGATACCCGCCAATTAAATTTAATTACTGATAATTTAATTTAATCCGCATCTTTAAATTCCTTAAGCCCTTTCGCTTAACTTATTTGACCGCCGAATAATCAAATCTACCTGCATGGTTTATCCTGGTCAGAACTTATAAGCTTCCTTAAGGGAGTATCGTCAATCCCGATCATTCGAGATGTGGATTCCGTCAATAATTAATATTCACCATATAAATAATACCGTTATCCAACTCACTAGAAATATAGACCCATATAAATAAAAATAACAAATATTAAATATACGCAAATCAATAATTATTTCAGGATTAAGAATATAAGCATTATTCATAATAACATTGGGGTGTGAGTTAATTTATATAGTTAGTATATAATTAATTACCTCAAATATCTCGTTCAATACACACAAAGTGTACTAATACAGAGAGTCAGATATAATAGACGATGTTATTATTTATTCCCTGCAATCAAGGCAAACCTACTAAAACTCTGTACTATAGCCGTACCGATGGTATATTCATTTCCATCTAAACCATGAACATAAAACTTATTTTCTACAAGAACCTAAAATATAATCTTTTGTGTATAAGCCATACTCTATACATCAGATTAAATACTGTACAGAATATTGGACATCCATGCATAACATTAAACAAATGATATTGCATATATTACTCATAAAAATTCTCATAAAATAAAAATTAATTTTATTGAAAAATAAAATTAAATACTAAAAATATGATTTTCATTATACCAACCCTAACAAGAGGGATTTCCCATCTTTAACATACTAGTACTTGCGCCTCTTGGTCTGGAATTGAGAGAACTGATGCAAGTTTTGTAAGTGCATCGGCCTGCCTATTTTCATTTTTTGGCACATGCACTAGAGTGACACAGCCAAGCCATTCTATTTGACGTGTTGCGTAATTATGGTAAGGCACCAATTCTAATTTTTTTACTTCGTAAGTATTAACAATTTGATTGATTATCAATTCTGAATCTCCATATACTTTGAGTTGCAACTGCTTCATGACGACGGCCATTTCCAAATCTAGATTCAGAGCTTGGTACTCAGCCTCATTATTTGTACAACGATACATAAGAGTGAAAGCATAGGGCAACACGTCTCCTTCTAGCTTGACGAACACTATACCGGCTCCTACACCATCTCGATGAGCTACTCCATCAAAATACATCTTCCATGGTGGCCATGTTTTAACAAACAATACGTCTTCATCTGGAAACTCTTTTGATAATTCCCAATCAGCAGGGATGGGATGATCAACTAGGAAGTCAGCTAAGGCATGTCCCTAACAGCCTTTTGAGGTACATAAATGATTTTAAATTTTTGAAGAATGAGGGACCATCTAGTTAATCTATCAGACAATACTGGTTTGCTCATGATGTATTTGATAGGGTTGGCTTTAGAGATTAGACAAACTGAATGCACTTGAAAATAATGACGTAGCATTTGAATGGCAAAGACCAACGCTAAGCACATCTTCTCGATCGGCGAATAATTCAATTCGTTAGGAATCATCATTCTACTCAAGTAGTAAAGAGCATTCTCTTTTCTTTTGTCATTTTCTTGAGCAAGGAGAACTCCTATTGAGCGCTCTTGCACAGCAATATACAAGATGAGTGGTCATTTGGGAATATGAGCAGCGAAAAAGGAGATTTCATCAAATAAGTCTTTATACATTTGAAGGCATTGCGGCAAGACTCATCCCATTTGAAGGCAATCCCTTTCTTCATGAGGCGACTAAATGGTTAGCAACGACCAACTAGATTTGATATGAATCGACGAAGGTAAGCTAATCGTCCTTATAAACTTTTAAGCTTGTGAATGTTTCGAGGCTCAAGCATCTTTAAAATTGTATCAATTTAGACTGGTCAATCTCTATACCACGATAACGTATAGTGAAGCTAAAAAACTTTCCAGAAGTAACACCAAATGCACACTTTAAGGGATTCATCTTGAGTTGGTATCGACGCAACCGCTCGAATACTTTCCTCATATCCTAAAGATGATGACCTCGCTTTCTGGTCTTTACTACCAAATCAGCAATGTAACACTCGACATTTTTGTGGAGCATACCATCAAAGATCTTTTGCATCGCTCTCTGGTAAGTACTGTCAGCATTCTTCAACCCAAAGGGCATTACTTTATAACAATAGATACCTTTTGGTGTACAAAAAGCAGTAAACTCTTCATCTTGCGGTGCCATTCGAATTTGATTGTAACCTGAAGAGTCATCCATAAAGGATAAAGCTTCATGTCCAGTGGGAGCATCAACCAAAAGCTTAGTTATTAGAAGTGGGAAGTCATCTTTGGGACATGCATTGTTGAGGTCTCGAAAGTCGACACAGACTCAAATTTATACATTTTTCTTTTTTATAGGAATAATGTTTGAAATCCATGTTGGGTACTTGACTTCTCGAATGAAATCGGCCTCAATAAGCTTATTGACTTTTACTTCAATTTTGGGTATGAGTTCTTGTCGAAATCGCTATTGAGCATGTTTGATAGGTCGGACCCCATGCTTTACTACAAAATGATGAACAGCTACCTTAGGATCTAATCTTGACCTCTTTTTATAGGTTAAGGAGAAGACATCTTTGTGCTCGTGAAGAAGTTCGACATAAGCTTTTTCTTCCTTTGGTGTCAAGAGAGCACTAATGTAGATCGGTCTTGGGTCGTCTGGTGAACCCAAATCGATTTCTTTAAGGTCATCAACCGTGGATTTAATGCCTTCTTCAAACACAAGGGAAGAATCTTCAGCATCTTCCTCTACCTGAATTTCGTTAACCCTTGTAGTGATATGGTAAGAAGCAACAATTTTTTCCTCATCAAAAGAATTGTTGGATTTATCACGAGAGCTTCTGGTGATTACCACTGTTTATCGCCTTATTTTTAGCACTTCATCGGCATCTACGATCAGAGTGGATCGTCGTTTCATTCGAGAAGATATTTTGCTTTGGATATCATTTTCATCTCTCAAATCCAGAGCTTCTTCGTGCCGCTTAGAGATCAACTTCTTATCGCTTCGTGAAACTCCCAATCTATTGTGAGCGAATTTCTTGAAATTAGTTTTGGTAGAAACTTCATTCGATTCCCCTAATTGATCAAAAATGGAGCTTTTCGTTATTGCTTCACCCAAATGATTGAAGACCAATGGTTTCTCTCTTGTAAGCAGACTATCTTTGATAAAAATCAACTCTTTTACTTTCACATCACCTTAACGATCAAAGACAGATGGTCTATCGTCTAAACGAGAAATTAACCCTTTTTTTATCCTTGTCACCTAAACGATCAAAAACCGAAGAGTTTTTTTAAATTGATCCATCACTTTCATTTTCATTAGCAGTAATGTATTGAGTATTTGATTTTTTCATGACAAAACGTACAGGAGTCAATAAAGTATATGCAAGGCCGGCTTTAGGATTCTGGACAGCGCACCCCATTTGTTTAAGCATCTTTTGGGTTGTATTCAAATCATTAACCTTTTCATCAGTTACTTCAGGTAAAAGCTTCCCTAAAGTAGACGAGTTTTAAAAGTTATATCCAATCATTACTGAAAGTTTGTAGGCATTTGGATCAAAGCCTTCTTTGGTCCGCTTTGAAGAAAAATCACCATGCTTACTTTAGGATCTTGAGTCGGTCGGATAAACCCTTACAGTGGCTAGGAAACTCTTGTTTCTTTCAGACTAGAGATCGAAAGGGTTAGGCCTTTTAATCCTGGATCTTCGCCTTTCTTTGACTTTGAAGTACAACGAAGCACAAGAGTGATCTTCTTCCTTTTCTATTCATCGTCAACCTAGCTTTTGGAATTCTAGCCATCTTCTTTCTTTTTGCTGGTGGAAGCATGATTCTTACTGCCTTGGCTGGTATCGTTGATAAACTTTTGGCTTGATGGCGAAACAACTGGCTGTAGTTCTTTCACCACGATGTTTGCTAAATAGAATTTAGCATTAACAAAGTGTGACTCGGCTTCAGTGAAAGATTTCTCGTCAGCTATCACCCCTTTTACAACACCATTCTGACAATATTTGAAGGGTTGGTGAAGGGTTGATGGAACAATTCCATTTTCATAGAGCTGCGGTCGTCCTAACAGCATGTTGTAGGAAGTCCTGGCGTCAATGACATGAAGCAATGCACATGATATCATATCATCAATTAGCAACTCCAGACGAATTACTCCAATGGCTCTCCATCCTCCTTTATTAAAATCCTGGATCATTAGACCACTATAAGAAAGTTCATCTGTAGTGATGCCTAATTCCTTTATTGTGCAAGGAGGCAGGATGTTGACTGCTGACCCATCGTTTTGGAGTATCTTGTTGACTATTTTCTCTCGTATATAGCCCATGACGAAAAGAGGACGGTTGTGTGGAGTTGAGCCATGCATCAAATTTTCATCTGAAAATGAGATGGTCGGCATGCTGGCAACACAATCATTTATGAAAGTGCAAGAATCTGGTTCAGTTGGCGTGTCTTCTGGCACAAAAGCACGTTCCTCCTCAGGCTCAAGGGATTCTTTGGTATTCACAACGTGATATTGATTCTGGCAAGAATTCTCACAGTGTGATCGAAATGCGTGGTCTTTCTTCTAGCAAATGTCCTGTTATCTTTCTAGAATGTCTTCCATATTTTCTTCACATGCTTGGCTTCGTTTTCTTGTTCTTTTCTCGCACGAACTGAAGACGGTACGGTGTTCACTTTGCTTTCTTTTTGCGAGTTACTAATGTCCATCCTTCTTCTTTTGATATAGTCAAGTCTGTTGTTTCACAATAATTGCCCCCATTTTTTTGGGGATTAAACTGGAGAAAATGGTGATGTTATGTCAATTGGATCGAATGAACCAAATTGAATCTTGCATATCGGCAACTCAAGGATAGACACTTCCATGTTTTGAACTTTCTATTGAAAAAGAGCAGGATTCGAGGGCGCAACAACAATAGAAGTATGATTTGTCGCTGCCATTTTCGTTTCTTCCTCTAGCAAAATCTTGCCATGACTAGCCAATTCAATGATGTTTTCTTTTAGAATGAAGCATCGTTGAGTTGGATGGCTAACAGGCAGTGGTATTTGCATTAGTTTAGGTCCTGAACTCTCTCAGCTTCTTCAAGACATTTCATTTTTGGAAGTTCAAGGACCTTCATTTTTAACAAGTCGTCAAGTATTCAGGGAACTTCACAGGCAGGAAACGTATACACTTTTTCGTGCATCTCTTTCAAAGTGAGCATTTTCCTTTTCCTTGGCTAGATTCAGCTTCTCCACTTCCTTTCACCCCTGGCTTAGCAGTAATCTTGACTGGTGCAGCGACTACTGTCATCGATTCCTTGCTACTAACCTTAGATGTAGACTTAACCACATTACGACAGTTCTTCTTGCTACCTCCTTTTCTAGGTTCTTAGATGGGTGGTCCTTAACCTCCGTTTGCTGCAAAACTAAGTTCCATGTCATGAGTGCGAGTAGCCAATTCTTCAAAGGTCCTTAGCTTGATTCCTTGAAGAATATAGTGTAAACCCCAATGCATACCTTGAATGCATATTTCGATTGCAGAGGTCTCGCTTAACCTATCTTTGCAGTTAAGGCTCAGACTTCTCAACCTATTGATGTAGTTGATATCAGGTTCATCTTTTCAGTGGTGAGAATTGGTAAGCTCGATCATGCTGACGGTACGACGGGTGCTGTAGAAGCGGTCAAAAAAGTCTTGTTTTATGTACTCATAACTATCAATTGTACCAGCTTCGAGGTCACAATACCATTCGAAAGCATTTCTCTTGAGCGTTCGAACAAACTGTTTGACCAAAAGATCTCCATCAGTACCCCCGTTGTTACATATTTCCACAAAATGGACAATGTGTTGCTTTGGATTACCTTTGCCGTCAAATTGTTGAAACTTTGGTGACTGATATTCGAAAGGCTTCTTCATTTGATCGATTCGTTGAGTGTATGGCTTGGCATAAGTAAGAGAGAATTTTGGTGATTCATCGTACTTATCCTTAACGGTGCCCAAGATGAACTCTTTCAACTGATCGACGGAAATGGAGCCGTTGACTGAAATCTGCAAACTCTTCTGTGTTGCTTATTGCTTTGGATTACCTTTTCTTTTAGAATGAAGCATCGTTGAGTTGGATGGCTAATAGGTAGTTGTATTTGCATTAGTTTAGGTCTAGAACTCTCTCAACTTCTTCAGGACGTTTCATTTTTGGAAGTTCAAGGACTTTCATTTTTAACAAGTCGTCAAGCATTCAGGGAACTTCACAGTCAGGAAATGGATACTCTTTTTCTTGCATCTCTTTGAAAGTGAGCATTTTCCTTTTCCTTGGCTAGATTCAGCTTCTCCACTTTCTTGCACCCCTGGCTTAGCAGTAATCTTGACTGGTGCAGCGACTACTGTCATCGATTCCTTGCTACTAACCTTAGATGTAGACTTAACCACATTACGACAGTTCTTCTTGCTACCTCCTTTTCTAGGTTCTTAGATGGGTGGTCCTTAACCTCCGTTTGCTGCCAAACTAAGCTCCATGTCATGAGCGTGAATAGCCAATTCATCAAAGGTCCTTAGCTTAATTCCTTGAAGAATATAATGTAAACCCCAATGCATACCATGAATGCATATTTCGATTACAGAGGTCTCGCTTAACCGATCTTTGCAGTTAAGGCTCAGACTTCTTCACCTGTTGATGTAGTCAATATCAGGTTCATCTTTCCACTTGTGAGAACTGGTAAGCACGATCATGCTGACGGTACGACGGGAGCTGTAGAAGCAGTCAAAAAATTCTTATTTTATGTACTCCCAACTATCAATTGTGCCAGCTTCGAGGTCACAATACCATTTGAAAGAATTTCTCTTGAG
This sequence comes from Heliamphora pulchella, assembly GCA_032270985.1. Classification (NCBI taxonomy): domain Eukaryota; kingdom Viridiplantae; phylum Streptophyta; class Magnoliopsida; order Ericales; family Sarraceniaceae; genus Heliamphora; species Heliamphora pulchella. The sequence goes on from JAULJZ010051377.1 coordinate 11,983, forward strand.
AGTTCGAACAAACTGATTGACCAAAAGATCTCCATCGATACCCCCATTGTTACATGTTTCCACAAAATGGCCAATGTGTTGCTTTGGATTACCTTTGCCGTCAAATTGTTGAAACTTTGGTGACTAATATTCAAAAGGCATCTTCATTTGATCGATTCATTAAGTGTATGGTTTGGCATAAGTAAGAGAAAATTTTGGTAATTCATCGTACTTATCCTTGACGGTGCCCAAGATGAACTCTTTCAACTGATCAACGGGAATGAAGTCGTTGGCTGAAATCTGCAAACTCTTCTGTTGTGCTTGGTGCTTGTTAGAAGTTTCAACCGCTTCTTGAGGTTTCGGGGGGTTAAGAGTAACTTGACTTGAATCTCCCGTGCTCTCGATTTTGTTCATCATAGATGCGATTTGGACATCTCGATCTTACACAGTCTTACAGAGTGCTTCAACAGTTTTTGTCAAGAGAGCCACCTGCTCTTCCAGGGTAAGAACGTTTGTTATCATTACCGGCATGGAAATAGCCTCAACTGACTTGAGCTTTGACTGGGAAGTGGCAGGAGAAGATGAAAAGTCAGAACTGCTTGAATCCATTTCTCCTTCTTTCTCCAGATGGTCCTTAGTAGCTGAAGCTGATTCTTGAGACAGAGAATGGTTAGAAAGCATATTTCCAATGGTTACATCTATTTCCTCGTTTGTCTGCAAAACAACATCTTCTTTGTTTGAACCAAAAATCTAAATTGGTTTTGGCAGCAGTAGGGCTTGCAGAAGGGTTAGGGCTGTAGCCTTTGCCATACTTCGAGTCACTATATTAGTACTCAGAGAGTTAGAGCCTGAACCGATCTTTGCGGCAGTTGAATGCTTCGAATCTCCATCTTTGATTTGGAGAGCCTTTGAACCGTCGTTCTTTGGAGCCATTGTGAATTTTGCGTTTGAAGAAGATAAGAGATGAGAGGTAGAGATTGTCCCACTGGGGGTGCCAGAAATTTGTAGAGTGCCAAACGTTTGTAAATAACAAATTTTGTGTCCGAAAATCACGACAAAAATTTGTATGAACAAATTAAATTTTATTGAATTTGTAAATGGATTACAATCTCTGATAGAATTTCTAAATCAAATAAACAAAATTTTCTGATTCTTCTCTTCAAATGTTGACTCGAGATCTTGACAACGTGTTCTCAAATCAAAAGGCGAAATATTCTCCGAGTTTAGTGGAGGATGATGAAACTTGGTTGAGACCGATATTCAGGGCTTCAAAATTTTATCTGCAGAACTCTCTCGGTTGCTTTATAACTCCAAGTGTCATGTGTAAAACCTTTCCACTACACAGAGGACACGCCTATTTATAGGAGTGTGGAGAACAGAGTTATGAAGACACTCAAACTCTTAATAATTATCTCAATTTTATTTTTTTAAAAGAGATAATTATTTAAACTTGTAATTATATCTTTGATTTAGTTTTTTAAAGAGATAACTATTTAGTGTCATAATTATCTCTCTTTTATTTATTTTTAAAGAGATAATTATCCAGTAATATAATTACTTCTTTTTTATTTATTTTAAAGAAATAATTATATGCTTTTAATTTAATTTAGAGAAAATATTTATTTTTTTCTCTCGTGTAATTTCTATGTGTCAAGTGACTTAATTTAAATAGCCAAATGTTTGTTATATGAAAAAAAAAATACATCATTTTACACGTAGCACCATGTAATTGAACCAACCATAAAACTTAATTTGAAATCGCTTTAACACGTTGTGGCGTCGGGATTTTGGGGTTAAAAATGAGAGAATTCAAAGATGCTTTGAAAAATATTTTAAACACCTTAAAAATCAAATTTTGAAAACCCCTTTTGTTAAAAAAAAGAGTCGCCACTTAGTTTTCGAGAAAAATTAAGAAAAACAAAATTACCTACTGATCTTGAAAACGTTAATCAGAGAAAAAAAAAGAGTTCGTGGGCTAAGGTACGAATCGAAAAAGGTGTTAGGCACCCCGTTCGCCCAACCGTAAGGTTGGCCTCTACTAATCATCAT
>JAULJZ010051388.1:0-14010 GCA_032270985.1 Heliamphora pulchella
GTTTCTTTAAAAACTATTTTCTATATGTTTTTCTATTTTAAAAATTATTTACTTTTTACTTTGGTTCATGTTAATTTAATTACAATTGTGTAACGTATTATTGTCATTTATGCATAACTATGAGACTTATTTTCTAGTTTGCAAATAAAAAATTAGATATTACAGTTTTTAGTGTCCCATGAAATAATCAAACATGAGAATGGATAAAAAGAGGGATTAACAATGCATTGGATACATTATTCTAATATTATTAGTAAGAAAATACTAAATATCTCATAATTATTTTTTTCAAAACAAACATGACCTCAGTGTATTAATAATCCCTATAGACTATCCATCGCTCCTTTAAGCTCTAAACAAACAAATATTTTACTAATTCCATGGGAGAAGTTATGACATATGGATAGTCTATGCTAAGACTATCCATATGTCATAATTTCTCCGACATATGGACACTTTTTGTTCCTTCGACCCTAATTTCTCCCTTTACTATGCTAAGAATAAATATTTTACTAATCCCATGGGACAAGTTATGCTATATGGGTGTCACCCTTACTTTTTATTCCCTTAATCCTAATTTATTCTTTTACTATGCAAAACCAACAAGATCTAAGCGTATAAACTCGAGATTAATTTGAGCAACACACTTAATCATTCAACGGAAAAAAAAAAAGAACAATACACTTTTTTTTCTTATTCAGATTCTCTCTATTTCACTAATGTAATGAAAATATTCCTTATAATAAGACTTTGTCATCTCATATGGTAAAATTTTCACTTTTAATAAAATACATATTCAACATATGTTTAGACTAATTTTTTAAAGGTTTTTTTGGCTCTTTTTATAAAAATATAAATATAAAAATATGTAAAAAAAAGTCAATTGAGACAAAACAAGTAAGCTTTTCAAAAGTCTTTTAGGCAAAAAATACTCCTAAAAAATTTAGTCCAAACATAGGCTCAATATAGAACCAGGTAACTTTTCTAATTTTTAAAATACAAAGAGGTGGAGAAAGTTATCCCATTCTTTAGTGTTGTTCTAAACTGATGTGTCAAGTCCAAATAAATTTTATAGAAATTCTCATTACATCAATACAAAAGGGAGCATTGGCCATGATTTTTGTTCCAAAAATACTTTTATAATAATTTTAAATTTTAAAATTTAAAATATTATGAGAGTAGTTACATTACTATCCACTCCCTTTTCCCTCTTTATTATTTTTTGGTTTTAAAATTTCATTATTTTTAAACTCTCATAATCAGTTATTAACATATTTTATTTTTATAATATTTTTTTTAACTATTTTCAAAAAAAAAAGGTTTAAGAGTACAAAAGTTTTTAAAATTAAAATTAAATAAATAATCCTATAATGCATAGGAATTACGTGGACTCTCTTGTAAATTATTTAATTATTTATTTATAATGGAGAGCATCCAAATCAATCCCAGTCTACAACTACGTAATTGGAAATTAAGTCAAGAGCCACCGCTGGCAATTGCCATTTCTTAGGAGCTTTCCGCCGGCGGCAAAAATTTAGTTAAAATTAAAGTAATTAAATGATAAATTATTTAAAATGTGATATTGATCAAAATATAAAAAAAATAAAAAATACAAAAAAAAATCTATTACAGGTTTTTTTTTTTTTTTTTAGTAAACTTTTTTTGCAGTTTTAATCTAAACTTTTATAATATTTAGATTTTATTTATCACTAAAAATCAAAAGATTAAATTAAATAAAAAATTCCAAAAAGAAGATGTCCATTTGGTAAAAGAGATCAAGATTCTCTCTATTTCTCCCACGTGATGGAGTCTTCATTATATTCATAGCTACGTTGTTTGGTTGCCATCCACGAAACTTAGAATTTGGGAGTTTGGTACTTCTAAAATTTAAGTTTAAAATATTAATCTTTTGGATCTATTTCATCCAAGACTTTGTCTCAAATTTAATTAAGCCCCTGGTAATGGATGATAGGACTGATTTCTCAAAAATTAATTAAAATGCGCATAAGCTGAGCCGATTATCCCGAAATATCAAAAATAATAATATGAAAAAGTTTTGGTATAATGCAATCATAAAGTTAATCCCATAAAATATTCTTAGAAATATATACATGCAAAATTAATATGTATTGTGAACTGCAAATGTATTACAGGATTGAGATTATTTTTTATAATTAATCCGGCATACGTATAACAACTGTTATAAAATAAAGTATTTAGTGTTAACAAAAATTTAATTTTATATAAAATGTTGAAATTTTAATAATTAAAAATTTCATAGAATCAAAAAATATAATTAAAATTTTCTAATAAGAGAATTAGCTAATTTAATTTAATAAAGATTCTACATTACATATGGTATAATGGAGTTAATATGAACTAATCCAAACTGTGTAGGTAGGCATTAAAAGGAGAGGAGGAACTGCCATTTTTGGGTGAACAATGAGCATGTTTGGATCGCTGGATTCGGGAAGATTTGGATAGGATTAAAAAACATGGTGCTTTAAATTAAAATTTTTCTTATGAAATTAGTTATTATGTGTTTGTATTACAGGATTGACTCTAATAATCCTACACATACTAGATTAGTAATATCTCATTCATGATATTAATAATACTAGGTCTCCATTAAAATTATTAGTAACAGGCTCCAAATTATTTTTTCTCCTAATCTAACGATTAAAAATAATTCTATAACTCTTATCACATTCTGTATCTTACTCTAACTAAACATAAATCAAAATTTTCAATATACACATAATTTATTCTATAATTTTTTTGTATTAAAAAAAATACGTGAAGCCTACAATCTTACTTATTCATCTTATCCGAGCAAATTTCATCCAATATACTGAACGAACCCAATATCCACTCTTTTATTGGTTAGAATTGAAAGTTAGACCAGTCTTTGGCATAGGTCAATAAGACGATTACCTAGAGCTTTCAAATTTTGTTAAAAAAAATGGAGCCCTCTCCTAGATAAAATATTTGTACTAATTAAGTTCAAAAATAGTTTTTTTTAGTATCCCTCAATCGATTAAAGGGCCTCGAAGCACTTTAATTTTAATTTTATTAAAATTAATGTAGGTTCATCTCTTAATACTAAATTCAAAATAAATATTATTAGATAGCCCAAATTAAGTCTAGACCTTCAAAAAAATTATCGAAATAAAAAAGTTAAATATAGTATCAAATTAGTTAAAAATATTAGAATGTTTTTCCTAAACTTCTAAATTGGTAATTAAATATTATTGAATGAAATATGAGAAGAAGAGTTTTTAAGTGATATTTGATCAAGTTATTTCAAGTTTTTTTTAATATTATAACTTTAAATCATTTAAGTGTTTCTTTCTTACTCGCAAATGTACAATGGGCATTTCGTTATAAAAAAATTGAATTTTTTTTGACCAAATACCAATGCTAAAATCCAAAAAAAAAAAAAAAAAACTACCTTTAAAGGCCAACATTACCAAACACTTTCAAAGTGTTTGCTTTTTTCGCTAAAACAAATAAAAAAAAGTTACGAGACACAAAAAAATAATATCTTAACCAACCAAAACTTATTAAATTAATGTAATAATTTTTTAAAAATTGGTTCTATTTATTTATTTATTTTTAAAAAAATTGCCCAATTAACGTTACTAATTTAAATCTGTTTAGGGCTTTCAAAAACTCAGGATCAACGTTATTAAGAGCTCATCATACATTTGATAATAAAGTTCATAATGTAAATTAATAAAAAAAAATTAAATATTATTTATTTATATTTTAAAAATGAGTAAACAGTTTTATTTTGAGATGGAATAGGAGTTTTATGAGAGAGTGATTTGATGGAAGAGGTAGAAAATACAAAAGCACGTGGGGATTGGATGGAGGTTTGACGCAGATCTCGCATATCTCGTAATTTTGTTAATTAATATGTGCCCTTGGGAATTGGAAGACTAAATTATTCTGGAATCTTCGTCACACTTTGACCCTTGAATATTTCGGCATATAAAAAAGGATGGGGCTAACAACGGTTCAGTGAAGGAAGATTAATAGAATTATTTTTTTAACATTAATATATCTTTAGAGATAAAATTTATTTTTTTATAAATATTAATACATTTTGTATACATATTTGTACGTTATTGTGCAGGATAGATCCCTCGAAGTGAATTGAATGAGAAAAACTAGGTTTATGGAATCGAGCTCCACAGTTTCGTAATTTTTGCACCAGAAAACTGGGTAAGTATAACTGATAGACTTTTGCTAAAAAGCTCTTCGATGCTTAAATCAATGTATTATAAGCAGGATATCCAATTTGATTATATTTGGGCAAAGTTTTTTTGAATAAGAATTCGTGTGTGTACTTTTTGTGGCTTGTCTTTCATATTTATGCTCCATCTTGGTGCGATTTTTGGCAGGAAAGTGGTAAATCCTCCAAACTCAACCTTAGTGAGAACTACCTTTCCCCTTTTGGGGCTTGTCTGGGGCTTTTTCTTCTAAGCCAGCTGTTTGTCGAGGTATTTCGGCTGACTCCGACTGTCATTTATGCGGAGGTGTATGGACACGCTACAACTATTAATACTTCATGCTTGACCATGCCCCCCGTCATTAATGCTTTCTAACCTCGGCTGTGCTATCTTTAATGCCTTCCGTATCGTCCACGACAAGAGGGACAACTCCGTCGAGCTTTCCCGGTCCTTTGCTATGGGTCTCGGTTTGGTGTTCCATAATGGACTCCCCTGATCATCCAGGTGTTCAACATATTGGGCCTGGCCTCAAGTCATAGGTCGGCCTATTTGCGTTTGGGTCGACCCCTTTATTTTGCCTCTAGCTCTTACATCTCGATTTTGACCGTTATATAAGAGATGTTTGGTGGCAAACTGCACTTCACGTGCTTTGCCTTGAGATCCATCTATTGACTGTCCATTAGCTCGGTCATCTGCTATATTTAATGCGATGTCGTGTCGCGACACGTGTTGATTACTCGTTTGCATAAGGGAACAGCTGTCCCTTCTCTTTCAAATTTATACCCCGTCCTGTACATATAGAACGACATTCCGATCATTAGGGTTCGTTTGATTCTCTCATTTGTTGAAGTATTATGCATGGAGAACATCTTTCGTTGCATCCTGAGTCGTGCCTACTCTCATCTCTCGTCGACTTGAGAATCAGATCATATCTTCTCTGGTAATCCCTTGTCTCATTTTCTGTTTCATCTTTTCTTTCCCTTTAAAGTGGGTCTTGTTCAACTGAGGGTTTCCTTTCTCCTTCTTTCCTGGTCTTTTCTGGATTGAGATCCCATTTTTTAGGTTTGCGCCCCCATCTGTCCCTTTCGCCATCTTACTTTAGAGGTCTTTTAGCATATTTTCCGTGGGCAAGCATATCCAACTTGTCTCTTTTAGTCCCGCCACTTTGGTCTCGGTTTAGTGTTCCATAATGGGCTCCCCTGATCATCTAGGTTCTCAACTTGTTGGGCATGGCCTCGACTTATGGGTTGGCCTATATGCATTTGGGTCGACCCCCGTCATTTTACTCTATCTCTTACATCTCGATTCTGACCGTTATATAAGAGATGTTTGGTGGCAAACTACTCTTTACGTGCTTTGCCTTGAGATCCATCTGTCGACTGTCCATTAGCTTGGTCATCCGTTACATTTAATGTGATGTCGTGTCGTGACACATGTCAATCGCTCGTCTGCATGAGGGAACAGTTGTCGCTTCTCTTTCAAATTTATACCATGTCTTGTACATATAGGACGTCATTCTGACCATTAGGGCTCGTTTGATCCTCTCATTTGCTGAAATATTCTGCATGGAGAACATCTTTCATTGCATCATGAGTCGCGCCTACTCTCATCTCTCGTTGACTTGAGAATCAGATCATATCTTCTCTGGTAAGCCTTTGTCTCATTTACTGTTTAATCTTTTCTTTCCCTTTAGGGAGGGTCTGGTTCAACTGAGGGTTTCCTTTCGCCTTCTTTCTTGGTCGTTTCTGGGTTGAGATCCCCTTCTTTGGGTTTATGCCCCCATATGCCCTATCTGCCATCCTGCTCTAGAGGTCTTTTAGCCCATTTTCCATGGGCAAGCATATCAAACTTGTCTTTAGTCCTGCCCCTTTGGTCTCTTTTAGGGAAAAGTACTCAATTCTCCCATTTTTCTCTATCAGATTTTATAATGCATTTGATACCAAAGATTTAGTTTATGGCAAGAGGAACAAAGTGGCCTTCCCCATAGCCTCTGTGGTTGAGTGCGAGGTATGTTTTCTTCTTCATCCTCTTTTCATAGAGCTGTTAACCAGTGCCACCTTCTCCCAATTCAAGTGTCGCTAAATTTCTTTTGAATCATCACGGGGTTGGCTGAGATCAACCGGCATTACGACATGGATCTTGATATCCCTAGGCTCTTCTATTTTTATTTCGTTTGATGCTATGGAGAGACTTCCACCTATTATCTTCGCCAACGGTGAAATGTCCTTCAAATGATCGGTGACCTCCCTGATTCTAACAAACGTTGTGATGATTACATACTAATCGGGGGTGAATTTGAATTCCCCCTGAGGGGCTGCAGGGCGGGCCACCCCTATGGTCCCTGGTGTTCAGTTTTGCGCCCCTAGTCCTCTTTCTCTTCCTTTCATTCTGCTCTATAAATTTTAATTGCGTGCTTCTTTATATATTTTTTTTGTATTATTTCCAGATGACGATCTTACTTCCCGGAGAAAGAGGCAGGCACACTTCGATAAGGTCAAGAAGGCTATGTCTTTGAAGCTCACCCTCAGTATTTTCGAGCTCCTCAACTATCCTCTTGGCCTCATTCTAAACGTTCCGAAATCGTGCTCCGATATCTCTTCCCGAACTTGATCAGGCATGGCCCGCATGAAATGCTCCCTTAACCTTCGCGAGTGAGTTTTTGGGAGGCTTGTCAATGAAGTGGTTGTGGCGGTGCCAAATGATCCTTTCGTTGTTTCCACCGCTCTTATGGGGCCCATCCCCACAATTGCTTCTTTTTCAGGGGCTGCTGCTGCCCTAGAAGATTCTTCTGCCATCATTCATTTACGATTCATGATACATATATTACGATTTGATACATTAAAAAGATAAATCGATATGTATTGCATATCATATCATATATTAAATCGTGTCTTACGATATATATATATATACGATACATAAAAAATATGCGATATGCAATACATGATTTGATACATAAGAAACGTTAACACTTAATTTTTTAGATAATTTAATTTAGGGATAATTATACTTACCTCCCCTGAGATTTAAGCTTATTATAGGGATCTCCCCTGTGATCTTTGAAATTACACAAACCTCCCATAAGGTTTAATTTTTAACATCAATTGAACCTAACTGTTAAAATTTATGTTGAAATTTAACAAAAATTGCCCATCCCACCCCAAAATTATCCCTTTTCACCCCAAAATCACATTTCAAACCACCATTCACCCCCCCCCCCCCCCAAAACCACCATTTTCACCCTAAATTTCAACGGAAGAGTGGTTTTGGGGTGGGAAGGGTAATTTTGGGGGAAAAATGTGGTTTGAAGGGTAGTTTCGGGGTAAAAATGGTAGTTTTGGGGTGGGAAGGACGATTTTCGTTAAATTTTAACGAAAATTTTAACAGTTTGGTGCAATTGATGTTAAAAATTAAATTTCAGGGGAGGTTAATGTAATTTCAAAGACTACATGGGAGGTCCCTATAATAAGTTTAAATTTCAGGGGAGGTAAGTGTAATTATCCCTTTAATTTATAAAAATAAATATTATTAGAAAATTTTGCATGTTAAGATATTTAGAGTATTTGTTCTTTAATATTCGTCTATCTTCATAAATATCTACTTGTCTAGTATTAAGGAATTTACAGCATTGACTTATGGCCACTAAATTTAGCATGGTTTTATCTTATGAACAAATTAGTTGAGAATTTAAAAATTATACATCAAAATTCTAAAACTTAAATGATATGTTAAGATATACCAAAAAAAAATTATATAAGATAAATCCGACTTAGGTTATAATAGTGCATTTACTTGTGATATTTTTTTATTTTATTCTGATGTATTATTTATTGATTAACGCATATTTTTGTTTGAGAATCGTATTTTCACAATAATATTAATTAACATTATTTAATGATTTATTCTTGTAAGATGCTTATATTATATTAAACATATATATATTTTAACCTATTTTTAAATATATTAAATATCCTACGATACTCGATATAATATAATACATGATTCAATATAATAAAAAAAAATGATACACGATCCGTATTTTGATTTGACAATTATGTTTACAACAGTGAAACTTAAACTGGTACACACTACCTTAGGGGTTATGTTTTTTTCTAATCAAGTTTGGGAGAGAGTTCCTAGTGTTAAAAATTTAATTACCAATTTTCGAGTATAAACGGAAGCACATTCATGCACACACCAAATAGAAAATTACACAGGAATTTATGTAACTCGGCACAACCTTCCTACATCCACGGGTAAGAGAGATAATCTGTTATAATCATAGAATGTACAATCATAAGACCAAAACACCCTAAAACCCGAATCTTGAAACAAATCCTATTTTCCCGCTCAAGGGTCACCCTGATCCCCCAGTATTTTTTGTCCCTCTCTATGCTTCTACCCATTTGATTCATGTATCCACCAAACAACTAAAATTATAAGATTTCTATTTATAGGCAAATCCTGAAAATCTTGAAAATCTTAACTCTCATATAATTATAAAACTCTGCGTATATTAGGTTTCATATGAGTTTATGACTCTAGTCCAACCCAAATAGATATAAATAATAACCAAATTATATAGATCTGCAAAATACAAGATGCACACACAACACTTAGGTATTGTAATCAGGGCTTCATGAAAGACCGAGGTAGCATGCATTGGTTTCCTAATGTGCACTCTAATGGAAGAGGTTCAATTCGAGCTTTTTCTTATGGTTCTTTAGAGTATTTGGGCAAAAAGGAATAAGTTTCTTTTCAGTGGTTGCTCTAGAATAGAACAAGAAAATATACAATACATTATTTGATCGAATTTTCTAAAATAAGCAAAAGGGCTGCAATTTTTGTTGAAGAGGTTTATAAGGCCCCAAGTGTAACTGGCTTCTTTGGTCTTCATATATTGGAAGTTTTTCGTAGTTATGTGTATTGTTTCTTTTTCTCTACGTGGATATAAAAGAGATAAATTTTTCACAAAAAGTAATTAAGGATTAAAATCTTTCCATAAGAAGCAAAGTGTCAAAGTTGATCACTAAACAAAGGATTTCCCCCAATTGACCCTCCAAAATTCAAAAATATAATCTTGTGGCTTTTGATGATTAGTACTGTCATTTGCTATTTTTCTTTATATTACAATCCAATCAGTCCATGAACTTGCCAACCACTCCACATCATTCTTCACCCAAAGTGATATCTTATCCTATGTCGGCAGGAGATGAAAAATTAGTCTAATATATAAAAACAAGTAAAATACTTTTAATAACCTAAGCTTAACTTTTTGGGACGCGTTGTTAAGCTCTTAACTCATATTATTGGACCGGTAGTATAATTGGATCATTACAAACTCTAGCCCACAATGGGTTTCACGGCAGTGTAGGTAGAGGAATAGAAGGCTAGAGGGGTAGAAGCTCTGAGATATCATATCACGTGCATAGTAATAAGCTACTTTGTGTTCACTAATGACTTACTATTCACAACTCTAACTAGGAAAATAACTTAGGTCACACGATGAGAACATTATATTTTTTAGTGGGAAGATTTTGTGATACTTCATCCAGTAATACCCCAAAAAAGAAAAAAAAAACTAAACCAGAAAAAGAGATGGATAGAGAGATGCATTTACTCCCATTGTGAAAGAGAGAGAGAAAGTAATGCATTTACTCCCTTTGAGAGAGAGAGAGAGGATGGGATGCATTTACTCCCATTGAGAGAGAGAAAGAAAGGGAGAAAGATGCATATTGAAATAGTAATTAATACAGTAGACAATTAATATACATCTGTTTAGACGATACTCTTTTAAGTAAGTTCTGAGTAGTGTATATATGTATATATATACATCTAGAACAGGTTTTGGAAGGAAGAAAAAAAAGAGACAAATAGTTGAAGGATAGAGAAAAAAATAATAAAGAAGGAAAAAAAAGAATGATACGCTAGTACATTTAAGACATTGTTAAGATTTTAGCTAGAGGTAAGTAGTTTTCTACTATTGTTAGTATTTTTATTATTAAATTTCTTTGAAAATATTTTCAGATAAAAAAAAAAATTATGTTCAACATTTTAAAAAAAATATATACATATTGCTCTACTTTCATTTGTTTTTGTGAAAAGAAAAAAATATAGATCAAGTATGAAATTTTGACTATAGTTAAAAAAATTTCAAAAATAAAAAAAAAAATACTTTTGTGATCCAATGTGTTAGACTCTAAATATGGATCTAGTTTGACATTGCTTTTGACCCTAATTAATGAAGGCTAAATATTAGCAACAAAATTAGTTTTATCTAGGACCTCATCATTAGCCTAAGTGTGGTTCTGAGTTTTGTGACGAGCTATTGTGGTCATAGTCGATAAGACTTGGGTATATTAAAATTGAATTGACAAGCCATTAGAAATTGAATTATCTTTTATTTTGTACTAAAAAAATATTAATATATTTTTAGTCGCCAAATTATAAATTGGTTTGCATTAAATGTTGTTACAAAGAAAAATTACTATGTCTTCCTTTACATTATTTTCTACATATTTTGTAACGACTCAAATGGACTACTGACTTAATAACTTGAATAAAGACCTAATAACGCGACTCAAAATACTTAAACCAAATTATTATTAGTAGTTCACAATTTTCTTTTTCTACTAGACATAGTTAATATCTCCCACCAATATGAGATGGAATATCACAATATTCTCCACCCGAATACGCGATGCCCTTATCGCGGGTCCAAGTTCTTTTCTTGGTTGTGTTGTGGATAGCAGTCCATTAGCGAACACAGAACAGCCAATAAGCATGCACAAAGTATACAATTTCAGAACCTCTACCCCTCTCTAGAGCCTCTACTCATCTACCCACACCGCCACAGAGCCCTACATGAGAATCACAGTTGGCTCTAATACTATTTGTAGCAATCTAAGTGGACCATTGACCCAATAACTTAAATAAAGAGCCTAAGAACGCAGTCCAAAATACTTAAGCTCAAGTTATTATTAATAGTCCATAAGTTTCATTATATATCAGATTTATTTTTTATCTCCTACCGATGTGGGATGAAATATCACATACTTGATCCAACTAGCAATGCTAGTTGGTGATTTGCTGAGTTGTTAAGTTCATAGTTTATTTTAAATGTTTTTTTTTACAGATATTGAAGAGTAGAGCTGCGCGGGAAAATTTTGTGAAAAGTGGTAAGAGTATAATTATCTTGATTTATTTTGAACTTTGGCCTACAATAAACTACAATTTAGATTTTAAAAATATTTTAAGATCATTTGGGATTAAATTCATACCAAAGAATTTTTTTACTAAATATATCTGATTAATTTTTATATTGATACTAGAATGAATTTGGTATCTTAACCTTGCATACTTATGAGTAGTGAGTGTGCGGCGTTGTCACGTGATTTTAAAGCATGACAATTTAATGATATCAGAGTCTAGGTTTTTATGGTGAGATGGGTATATGATAAGTTGGGTAATATGCTTATTTTTTTCTACCCCAATATTTCTTGTTAATATTATAATTTAGTCAAAAAAAATTATGCTGATGTATATAGGTTGAGATGCCACGTTCTAGGAGGATTACAGACATTATTAGTAACCCCGAGACTGGTCAAGAAAATGAGCCAGCTAGTAGCGATCAGCAATGAAGAAATTCAATCATTCTTGAGGATTCTCAAGTAATTACTGGGAATTAACGTCAGCAGCAAGATGTAAAGGAACAACCAAGGGTTCATAATCAAATAGGGATGCTTCGGTTAATGCAATCCTTGATAGGTGTCATACAACAACAAGGTACTACTAGTGTTGACCTAACAAGGCATATGGAGCATTAGGAACAAATGCACCAAGGTGAAGGAGGACAAATGACACAACGTAGTAGCATTATAGAACGTACAAGATTAGCTCCTCTAACATTTTAGAGAACCACTAATCCATTGGAAGTAAAGAAATGGGTGACATAGATGGAAAAGGTTTTTCTTGTGATAGGATGTTGTAAACATCCCAATTTGACCTCGCCTAATATTAGACGAATCTGATGATGAAAACAGGTGGAATAGTGCCTCAGTACGATTCTCGGGAGATGATCCAAGCTCGGTATTTGAACCCATTCATCAAAAACCTTCAAATTTTTTGAAACCAATGAAATTGTACCAAACCATCGATAGCTTGTTGCCTAAGTCATTATCAGAAGTGGCGACCGCCATGTTCATTGTAGCGGCCGTCAATAGAATCTCTTGGAAACCCTAGCCAACATGGCGACCGCCAACTCACATTGTGGCGGTCGCCAATCTAATCTTTTCCAACCCAGCAACGGCCAACTTGCATTGTGGCGGCCGCCAACTCCAAATGGACTGACGTGTCCCAAAATGTGACAACACCTTATTGGTTGAAAAATTCTATAAATACCGTACCTCGACATACGTTTTCAGTAGGAATTTTGAGTGAGAGAAACTCTACCGATATACTGAGTGATCCCGAGCCCTAATGCCGAAACCCTACCTAGATACCGAGTTCCTAATCTTTCATACCTACATTGAAGCCTACATTGCTTGGATCACCCCCCGAGGATTGGACAATTGGAGCACATTTCCAGACTTGAGGATTTCCCGATAATCCAGGTACCTCGCTTGGATCCCCGGTCTTTCTAACCCTATTCTCTCTCTTTTAGGGTGATCGGGTTACATTTAATCTCAATTCATGTATTCCTTACTACTTACATAGTTAATCTTGTCCTTATTTAATTGTTTTAATTTAGTTTAATCTTTTAATCAATTGCTTAATTCGCACATTCACACTAAGCACATCGTCGTATATTCATCAAATTAGTGCTAATATAATTAAACGATACGACTAAACAATGTCGATATTGTTGTAATTCAAAACATTTACATAAAAATAGTTGTAATAGTCAATATTACGCCCATTTAATTCAAATATTCTATTTCTTTTCTTTACTTTTCTTATTATGTAAATTTAGTGTTCTAACATTCATTTCCTTTTCTTCATTTTAGTTAGTCTAATTTCTTTTACTAAGCATTTCATTTTATTTTCTTTTCTTGTAACTTTAATTAAATACTTTGCTTCATTTTCTTCTCATCTTAATATTCTTTTTTCTAACTTTTACTGTCTATTCCTTTTTTTTTTCTTTCAATAGTAGTGTAAAATTCATTTATTAGTATTTTTACTCCATTTATTTTCTCTATCTTATTAGTAGCTTTAATTTCCTTTCAACGCACCTTTTTTTTTTATTTTCTTACAATATTAGTTTAAAGCTCATTTATTAGCTTTTTTTTATCTTCTATTTTTTTTTCTCTTAACATTAGGGTAATTTTTTTTATAACATTTTATTTTATTTTTATTATTTGTTCTAGATTTCATTATAATATTCTATCCCCTTTTCCCTTTTAGTGTTAGTTTAATTATTCTTTCTTTTCATGTGTTTATTATTTTTTTTAAACATTATTTTTTTTCTAACTTTATTTTCTTATAACTTTATTTTATCTTTCTTTTTCTTTCATTTTCCTTAAACCTAAAAATTATAAAAAGTCTTTTAAGCTGATTTTTTTCCTTTTTTTTTTTTCTCTTTTCTTTATTTTCTTTATCTCTTTTAAAACACAAAATATAAATAATTAGGTTTTATTTTTTTTCAATAGTCTAATAAACATTTTCTAACCCTTTTTTTTAACATAATTTTTCTTATAATCTTTTCTTTTCCTTTAAATCTCTAAATTCTCTTTATTATAAAATTTTCATTTCATTTTCTTTGTTAACAAGTTTTCTT
>JAULJZ010051409.1:0-14008 GCA_032270985.1 Heliamphora pulchella
GATTTAACTTAACCATTTATTACTCTCTCCCAATCATTAAAATTTAAAGTACCGCAGCATCTTGAGGTACTTAGATTTTGAATTATATTATGATTTTCAGTGATAATTTAGATTAAAATATTCCCTACAACTTTTATGTTCAACACCAAAGCCAAAACCTAAGGCAAATGGGTGAAAAACTTGACGGAAACAAAAATGGTTTAGCACTTGCTCAGAGAATTGGTCAGAAAAGTGTCTTTGTTGGTCTCAGTTTAGTGGTATCATATCAAGTCCAAATGAGTCCATATTTGCATATGTTCTAGGTCAACATGTTCCCTACAAGTTTTATATTTAGAGCTAAGGATAGTTGTTTGGAACAAGTTAGATTGTTTAGCCATTTTAGAAAATAGGGTCTGTCAGCCGCAAAAACTCAATAGAGCCAATTTTGGACAGAAGGTTTGAAACGGTTTTGGGAAATCATCCCAAAGCTTTAAGGTCTGATGTTTATGCAGAAAGTACTTCAATATGTTAGATACAAAGTTCATGTAGACCACTTCTGGAATAGATAACTAAAAATAGGAGTTTTGGGTTAACCAAAAATATGTGACAGAAGTGTCCCTTGAGGGCTGAAACTCAACAGAAAATTTCAAAGGGATTTTGACCTATCTAACCTCATTATTTTGTGCTCTGTTTTGGTGGATAGATAGATATATATGTTTTCTAAAACTTTTATGTTTTGGCCAAAACTCGAATCTCATTTTAAATTAGGGTTTTTAGGTATGTATTGTTGTCTGGTCTAAAACCGACACATTTTGGTAGAATTGCAGTATCTCGAGTTTTACTTATCCAAATTAGTTGAAACCAACTTTGGATGAAAAATAACACAAAAGGATAAATCTATACATAAAGAACATGCTTAGATCAATTTTTTACATTGAGTTATGGCATTCCAAACTTAAGGGCAGAAACATCTATGTTCTCAAAAATCAAGTCTCTGAGGGTACAAGTCTTCTACTTATGTCGTGTCAAGTTTTTGTCCCATTTATTTGCATGCTTGTGTTTTAGACATTAATACCAAGGCTCCAGCACACTTATAGGTCATCAAACTCAAATATAACCACACACAACAACATCTCGTATCACCCATAATCATAACAGCCCCAAATTTTCAACTACGACACTTTTTTGGTTTATTTTCGGTTCTTGATATTTAGAATGTTTAAAGAGATGTGTTGGGGCATATTTTGAGGGATCTTAGACATAAGGTTTAGAGATTTTACTTACATGTTTGAGAGATCAAAGGATGGTGGAAAACTAGTAGGACTTTGCTTTTAAAACTATGGTCTCCGAAGACCTTTTTTTTGGATCTCTTCTTCTCCTTCTTCTTCTTCTTTCTTCTCTCAAACTTCTATGGACCCTCAAGAATACTCATAATCTGGTCTTTGTCCCTCTCTCTCCACTGAAATATCATGGGGGAAGAAGGTGTTTGGGCTTAGTTTATATAGAAAGAGTTATGGAACAAAATAATTAAAATTTTGTACTTTTTCTTTTCTTTCACTTGGGCTCATTAAGTTAGCTCAAGCTTTGAGGGAACAACAAATCAGATTTTGGAAAGCAAAATACAGCTAGGGTCAGTTTGGGGGGACAAAAATCTGATCCCACATCAATCAAGGGATTTTGCATTGGTTTGCGTGCCATTTTATGCAAGAAAATACTTTAAAAGTTAATTTGATGTATCTTTTTGGTATCTTTTCCCTCTGAAACCTATTATATTAGTATATTTATGAGAAATATAGTATTCCCACATATTATCATAGTTCCCATAACAATTGATTAAATAGATGTAGTCTTTTAAGTTAAATTAAGTTATTTTAACAATATCAGACTTTTTGACTTATTTTGTTGTGCATAAATTTCAGTAGTGATTTGTTTGCTTTTGTTAACCTATAACACCAAATTATTATATATATTACTTGCTCCACAAGTATTGGATCATCATAATGCTTAACTTAATACCTTCCTCATTATTTTAAGCTAAAAAGCAAGCAAAAAGTCACTTTTTGGCACTCTTCCCAAGGTGGTCGGCCACTAAGGGGTATTTTTATTATTTTTCATATTATTTTGTCCTTTGCTACTTAATTGCACTTAAATCCTTAATTTAGGGTATCCATGTGTTAACTTTTGAATTTTTAAGACTTTTCGAGCTGAACTCTTGTCTTAAACAACTTGGGCTTATAACTTTGACTTCTTATCCTCAATATTAGGGTTTTAATATATCCTTGTGTAGTTCCCCATCTATCATGGGTCTCAGGCTTGAAAAGGTTAAACGGTCGGGCCAGTTCTTCTTATCGAACTTAGGTTCGAGATTTCGTTTCTTTTGGAATGTTCTTTCTTTTCTATTCGTATTCCTGAGTTCGGGTTATTACAATCTACCCTCTTTTAAGAAATTTAATCCTCGAAATTTTTTTTATACCTTGCTCGGGGAGACGTGGATATTTCTCATGATAAGGCTTTAAAGCCACAGTCACAGTTCAAAGTAATAGTTTCTAACACACGACTCTATACAACAATTCAAAATGCCATTAAAGGCTAACACTTACCCTTGAAAGGAACTACAACTCAACACCATTGAAGACCAATCCTCACCCTTATCGGGCTTCGCACAGCACCTTCGTAGGACTTACACACACACCCTTACCGGGCTTACACACACCCTTACCGGGCAAAACTCTTTTGGATTAATGATACCCTTCCATAGTGGTATCTTTAAGAACACACGGTCCCCCACTATAAACTCCTGGTCGCGTCTTCTGATTATCTGCACAACTCTTCTGTCTGTCTTGCGATTACTTCAATCTCTCTCGGATTAACTAAATCTTATCAGTAAAAAATTGAACTATCTCAGGTCCAAGCAACTTCCTCTCTTCCACTTCTTCCCAACAAATTAGGCTTCGACATTTCCTTCTATACAACACTTCGTAAGGGGCCATCCCTATAGTTGACTGAAAACTATAGTTATACGCGAACTCAATTAACGACAAATATTCCTTCCAGCTTCTAGCAAAATCTAGAACGCATGCTTTAAGCATATCTTCTAAGGTTTGAATTGTTCTCTTTGATTGACCGTCAGTCTGTAGATGGAAAGTCGTGCTAAACTTTAAAGTAATCCCCAATGCTTCTTGTAATCTTAGCCAAAATCAGGACATAAAACGTAGGTTTCTGTCCGATACTATAGAAGCTAGTACTTTGTGTAGCTTAACGATCTCATCGATACGAAGCCATGCAAACCGATCTGCAGAATACGTCATCTTTATTGGTAGGTAATGAGCTAACTTCATCAACCTATCCACAATTATCCGAATAACATCACTCCCCTTGGGTGTTCGAGGGAGTCTGGTTACGAAATTCATGGTATTATGTTCCCACCTCCACTTGGGTACTGGTAACGGTTGTAATAATCTTGTCAGCTTCTAGTGTTCAATCTTAACTTGTTGGCATACTAAACATCTTGTCCTGAAATTCTTTACATCCGTCTTCATCTTTCTTCACTAATATATTTTCTTTAAGTCTCTATACAACTTTGTACTTCTCGAGTGCATGGTGTATGTTGAGTTATGCACTTCGTCTAAGACTTACCTCCTCAACTCCCCATTATTGGGCACATACTATCTCTGACCGAACCATAACACGTCATTTCAAATTTCAAATTCTGTCTTTCCTTTAGCCGCCATTTTCGCCCTTATCTTGACTACTTGATTATCCGCCAATTGAGCTGCTCGAATTTGATCAAAAGAAGTTAGTCTTATGCTCAGAGTTGCTAATAGGCCTCCATTCTTTCCTATGGCGAGATGGGTTCTAAGCGTTCGCATTTTAGAAAATATTCCAGCTCGTACTGCTCGTAGATGCGCTATTTTTTCCCAATGTTTTTTGACTTAGGGCATCAGCCACGACATTAGCCTTCCCCAGATGATAGTGAATCGTGCAGTCATATTCCTTAATTAACTCCATCCATCTCCTTTGCCTCAATTTCAGCTCTTTTGGATCAAAATATGCTTCAAGCTCTGATGGTCCGTAAAGATCTCACAAGGGGCGCCGTACAATTAATGTCTCCATATCTTGAGCGCGAAAACGATTACAGTTAACTCTAGATCGTGGATAGGGTAATTCTTCTCATGAGATTTTAATTGTCTATATGCATAGGCGATAACCTTCCTGTGTTGTATTAAAACGCAACCCAAACCTTGGTGTGACGCGTCACTATAAAAAAAAAAAACAAAACAAAGCCCTCGTTGCCTGACGAAAGGGTAAGCACAGGTGCTGACACCAGTTTGGACTTCCACTCTTGAAAACTTCATTCGCATCCTTCGGATCATCCAAACTTGATATTCTTCTGAGTTAACTGAGTCAAGGGTTTTGCAATCAGAGAAAAGTCCCGAATAAAACGCCGATAATAACCAGCTAACCCCATAAAGCTTCGTATCTCAGTCACACTAGTTGGCCTTTTCCAAAAGATTACCGCTTTCACATTCATTGGGTCCACTTGTATTCTCCCTCTAGATATAACATACCCAGCTACACCACTCGATCCATTCAAAACTCACACTTTTTGAATTTTACATACAATTTGTGCTTTCTCAGGATCTACAAAAAAAATCTTCAAATGTTTCCTGTGTTCCTCTTCATTTCGAGAATATAACCAATATTGTTTATCAACACAATTACAAATTGGTCTAGAAAGCTTCTGAACACCCGATCCATTAGGTCCATAAATATAACAGGCGCATTCGTTATCCCGAAATGCATCTCCACAAACTCCTAATGCTCGTAACGGGTCCTAAAGGCAGTCTTGGGTATATCTGACTTCTACACTTTCAATTGATGGTATCCTGACCTCAAGTCTATCATTGAGAACACTTTAGCTCCTTACAGCTAGTCGAACAAGTCGTCTATCCTAGGCAAAGGATACTTGTTCTTAACGATCATCTTTTTCAATTGTCGATAGTCGATACACATCCTCAGTGTTCCGTCATTCTTTTTCACGAACAATACAGATGCTCCCCATGATGAGACACTAGGTTGGATGAATCCTTTTTTTGATAACTCTTGTAATTATTCCTTCAACTATAGTAGCTCAGCAGGTGACATTCTATAGAGAAGAATAGTTATGGGTGCTATACCCGGGTAGAGATTGACTATAAACTGTACTTCTCAGTTTGGGAGAAATCCTAGTAAATCGTCTGAAAAAACGTCTAGAAACTCACAAATCACTGGTACCTCCGAAAGCTTCTTTTTTTCCGTCTCTATGTCCATCACATGTGCCAAAAACCCTTGGCAATCCTTTTTTAACATATTCAAATCGTTAATGGCCGACATGATACGGATAGGTGTTCTACTTTTGTCCCCTTGGAAAACGAATTCTTTCTTCCCGGATATCCTAAAGATTACTCTTTTCCTAACATAGTCTACCGACGCATGGTAGGATAACAACCAGTTCATCCCAATAATCAAATCAAACTCAGACATAACCAAAGGCAACAAATCTACCAACATCTCCCTGTCTTCTATCTTTAACACACAATATTTACACACACTTTTAATTACCACTCTAGCCCTACGACCATCAAGACTAATATCGCCACTTGAACCTAGTGCGTCACTAGGGCTAAACATACCATGTAAACTAAATGCTCCACAGGTATATGCTTACCCATACAAACCCAAACACAACCCTCGTCATACTACAATATACATTCGCATCTTTCCTTCACATACATAACACTCACCCAATAATACTTTAACCGTACAGTACTAACTCCTGATTCTAAAATCTTTTACCATCATCATTCAATCCCTTTACACATTCTCTGCTGCACAACCGAACCAAAAACCACTTTCGGACTTTAACTATTTCATCTTACCCGCATTTCACCAAGACACTCGATTCACTCAAGGCCAATTTACAAAAATCATACCCATTAGTTCGAACAGCTTCACTTATGCTTCCACTATTCTCATCTAAACATTTATTCCTCCGGCGTACTCACACTAAGCTGCTTCGCAACTTCACCAGAAATAATAGAATTAAATCACCCTTCAACTTCTCATACATAGAGTCTGCACATTCCCATGAGAAATTTTCTTCTCTATACAAGCAACCTTTATGTGCTAATCTAAATAGGTTTTTCCTAACGGGTCACATCATAAAATGTTTTCGAAAGCAACTTCCTTGTGACTCACACCGATGCCACAACAGAAACCGAATACCAACTCCATATGAGTTACACAGTCTAGATGTCAAACGAATATAAATCGACACTTAAGAACTTACCATATGAATAACTTAGTCTGTCTAAAACGCGTACTCCACCGCTCATGCAATTTTCAGTGTCAGCGGGACTAACCGTTTCCACAAACTCCTTGGTACCCAAATTCTTGAATTGTTTAACTAAATAGTTATCGATCCTTCTGGCCCGCATTGCAATTCATCTTGCACTATGTTCACCCGTCTTGTGTAGTTGTTCATCTCGAGAACTGTCATCCTTATCCTAATTCGAAATCTTAATCCATTCTTGAACCTTCTACACCTTATCTCCTCATCAGGTATAAGTTGGGTGGCATATCGTACATCTGTAAACTTCGTCTTGAATTTTGCCATAGTCATCCTTCCTTGTTCTAGGTCGATGAATTCCTGCTCCTTCTCATGCTTATAGTTTATGGGCTTGTACTACACGTCGAACGTTTTCTCAAAACGATCCCAAGTGATTCTCTGGGGTACGGGAGGTTCAACTTCTAGCACCAGCATCATCAAGAACCGTTCCATGGCTTCCCATCAGTGGTATGTTTCTCCCCAAAACATAAAAGCTACGAGGTCAAACCTATTATCCGCATCTACCCCTAACCTATCCAGAATACGCACGGCATCCTTTAATTAGTTTTCTACTTCTGTAGGGCTAAGGGTTCCTATGAACTCCTTTGCACCCAAATCCTTAAATTGTTTGATTAAGGGGTTACTGTCCCTCTCAGCTCGCATCATGATCCAACTCGCGTTCTATTCAGTCAATCTTATGATCGCCTCCAACATCCTAGCGGTTGAATTAGGTTTCACCGATCCCACTTGCAGATATTCTTCTTATCGTGTCTCATTATACTGGTTCGGGTTGAATGACGCTCTGTTTGAGTTTCTCCATGCTCCTTCCTATCGTAGGAAAGCAATAACTTACGGCTCGACATAGGAGTCCAACTTATAAACATAAGGATAAGAACAAACTGTCTACGAAAGGTTTTAATGACACAAGGTTCGTCCACCCCTTTATCTGATAACCCACTTAGACTTCGCAAAACGACATCAACACAAGGACCCTCCCAGGTTATCTCCCCAATTTGATAACTTGGTTAAACTTCCAATTAGGACCCTGTGTCTACAGAACGCATTTCCCAAATGGACTTCAATGCCAGTCAGTCAGATGCCCGAAGGCAAAGGTATGACAACCCCAGACCTAAACCACTCTTCTCAACAGATCGCGAGATGACACACGTAACCTACAATCCACCACAGACCATACTCCAACAAGTCTACAGAACCTATAACCTAGAGCTATGATACCAAATGTAACACCCCGCTCCGGCAAGGCACCAAACCTGAACAAAGAAATGTGATCCCGCCTTCAATTGACGACCAAAGAGAAAGACAAGGGATAAAGATATTAAGAAATCCAACAAGAATTTTTAAGCAACCACAACGCCTTAATGTCAAAAGAGGTATACGTGAGTCACTAGGGATTCGCTATCCCAAGGGCATACATTACTTCTAAAGAACTTTCTTAGATTAATTTTTTACAATGATTTATGGCGTTCTAAAGTTTAGGGTAGAAACATCTATGTTCTCAAAAATCAAGTCTCCTAGGGTCCAAGTCTTCTACTTATGTCATGTCAAGTTTTTATTCTATTTCTTTGCATGCTTGTGTTTTACACATTAATACAAAGGCTTCAGAACACTTATAGGTCATCAAACTCAAAGATAACCACACACAACAACATCTCATATCACCCATAATTATAACAGCCCCAAATTTTCAACTACGATGCCTTTTCAGTTTATTTTCGGTTCTCAATTTTTAGAATACTTAAAGAGATGTGTTGGGGGATATTTTGAGGGATGTTAAACATAAGATTTAGAGGTTTTACTTACATATTTGAGAGATCAAAAGATGGTGAAAAACTAGTAGGACTTGGTTTTTAGAACTATGGTCTCCAAAGACCCCTTTCTTAGATCCCTTCTTCTCCTTCCTCTTCTTTCTTCTCTCAAACTTCTATGGACCCTCAAGAACACTCATAATTTGGTCTTTCTTCCTCTCTCTCCACCAAAATATCAAGGGGAAAGAAGGTGTTTGGGCTTAGTTTATATAGAAAGAGCTAGGGTACAAAATAATTAAATTTTTGTACTTTTTCTTTTCTTTCACATGGGCTCATTAAGTTAGTTCAAGCTTTGAGGGAAAAAAAATCAGATTTAGGGAAGCAAAATACAAAAAGGGTCAATTTGGGGGGACAAAAATTTGATCCCCCATCAATCAAGGGATTTTGCATTTGTTTGCGTGCCCTTTTATGCAAGAAAATACTTTTAAAGTTAATTTGATGTATCTTTTTGGTGTTTTTTCCCTCTAAAACCTATTATATTAGTATGTTTATGAGAAATATAGTATTTTCATATATTATCGTAGTTCGCATAGCAATTGATTAAATAGATGTAGTCCTTTAAGTCAAATTAAGCTATTTTATCAATATCTGACTTTTTAACTTATTTTGTTGTGCATAAACTTCAATAGTGATTTGTTTACTTTTGTTAACCTATAACACCATATAATTATATATATTACTTGCTCCACAAGTATTGGATCATCATAATGCTTAATTTAATACATTTCTCATCATTTTAAGCTAAAAAGCAAGCAAAAAGTCACTTTTCGGCACTCTTCCCAAGGTGGTCGGGCACTAAGGGATATTTTTGTTATTTTTAATATTATTTTGTTCTTTGCTACTTAATTGTACTTAAATCCTTAATTTAGGGTATCCATGTGTCAACTTTTGAATTTTTAAGACTTTTCGAGCTTAACTCTTGTCTTAAACAACTTGGGCATATAACTTTGACTTCTTATTCTCAATATTAGGGTTTTAATATATGCTTATGTAGTTCCCACTCTATCCTGGATCTCAGGCTCGAAAAGGTTAAACGGTCTGGCCAGTTCTTCTTACCGAACTTAGATTCGAGATTTCGTTTCTTTTGGGATATTCCTTCTTTTCTATTCGTATTCCTGAGTTTGGGTTATTACATTGATGCCTCCTTAAGTCCATAAATGAATCTCTTAAGCTTACATAAGATGTGCTCCTAGCCCTTTGCAATGAATCCGTCTGGTTGTATCACATATAGATACACTCGTTAAGACTTCCGTTAAGAAAAGCTGTCTTGACATCCATTTGCCAGATTTCGTAATCGAAATATGCGGCAATGGATAAGAGAATTCGGATAGACTTAAGCTTAGCTACCGGTGAAAAGGTTTCCTCATAGTCGATCCCATCTTTCTGAGTGAACCCTTTAGCAATAAGTCTAGCTTTGAAGGTTTTAACCTTCCCGTCTGCTACTCTCATCCTCTTGTAGATCCACTTTCATCCAATGAGTTTTATTCCTTCGGGTGGTTCTACAAGTTTCCAGACTTGATTGGAATACATAGATTCTATCTCTAAATTCATAGCCTTTTTCTAAAGATCTACATCTTTATTTTTTAGTGCTTCATTGTAGTTACAGGGCTCGGTATCTAGTTCTGTCGAGATCTTGTCAAATGACTCTCCCAAGAACATATACCGATCAGATTGATGAACAATCCTCCCACTACGACAAAGCACTACATGTGTCTGTGTACTACCAGTAACAGGCTGTGTAGAATCTGAACCCTGTGCATCAACACCATGTTCTTAATATGCGCCTATCCCGATAATCCTCCCACTATGACAAGGTAATGGAATATCAGTAACTTGTGGTTCCTCTTCCATTGTACTGGTATTTTCTCTCAATTTTTTCAGAACAATTTTGCTATTGGACTTGTGATTCATAATATAATCCTTTTTCAAGAATCGGGCATTGGTGCTAACAATGACCTTCTGATCCTTAAGATTATAAAATAGACCACCCTTCATTCCCTTGGGATACCCCACCAAGAAACAGACTTCCATTCTTGGTTCTAACTTACCCGCGTTCTCTTTCAGCACATGTGCTGGACACCCCTAAATACGAATGTATTTCAGACTAGACTTACGCCCGGTCCACAATTCTGTGAGAGTAGATGGTACTGACTTAGAAGGCATCAAGTTCAGAATGTATGCCGTTGTCTCTAAAGCGAGTCCCCAAAACAAATCTGCTAAACTTGAATAACTCATCATTGGTCTTACAATCTCCATAAGAGTCCTATTCCTTGTTTCTGCTACACCACTCTGCTGTGGAGTGCCAGGTGCAGTCAACTGGGATGTAATCTCCTCTGATGACAAGTAGTTCTTAAACTCTCCAAAGAGGTAATCCCCACCACGGTCGGATCGTAGTGATTTAATACTTTTACCCAGACACTTCTCTGCCTCTGTCTTGAATTTTTTGAATTTCTCAAAATATTCAGACTTACGGTGCATCAGGAAATGTATCCATACCTTGAGTAGTCATCAATGAAACTGACGAAGTACTGAAGTCACCTCTAACCCGAATTATCATAGGACCACACACAACAGAATGAACCAGCTCCAACGGTTCTTTATCTCTATAGCCAATGGCCGAAAAGGGCCTCTTGGTCATCTTACCCTCTAAGCAAGATTTATAGACTGGAAGTACCTTCACTTCCAATGAACTCAATGGTCCATCTGCTACCAGTCTATTTATCCTTTTTAGATCAATATGACCCAAGCGTAAGTGTGAAAGAAAAATTTAGTTCATTAAAGAAAATAACTTTCTCTTATATGGTAATATAGATGTATTATTCATTTCAGTCGGTTGTAGTGTAGGAGAGATTGGAATAATAATAGAAAGATTTTTCACTAATGTACCAGAACAGATAACCCATTTATTATTCTTACTAACCACAGAGTTATTAAAATAAACTAAATATTCATCTTTAGCCAATTCAGAAATGAAAACTAAGTTCCTTCTAATGGCAGGTACATAAAAACAATCTCTCAATATTAAAATTCGATCTCTACCAAAATTGAGAGTGACATCTCCTACTGTAATTGCTGTTACCTTTGTATTATTACCCATATGCAGGTAAATCTCTCCATCACTAAGTTGTCGAGTTTTCTGCAACCCCTGCAATGAATTACAGACAAGATTAGTGGCTCCCATATCTACACACTAGGTATTGGTAGATAACACCGCTAAACAGGTTTTCACAACCAGTGAACAAAAATTATCCTGTTTGTTCTGCTTTCTGAGAAATACTGGATATAACTTTTTCCAGTGTCCGGTCTGGTTGCAATGAAAACATCTTCTTTTCGGCTTTTTCACACTAGTCCGTGGCCCACTAACTACTCTAGAAATCGTGGCTCCTTGTTTCTAAACCTTTTTCTTTTTCATGCCTTTCGGTCCAAAGGAAGAACCTTTTTTAGAAACAAACACATTTACTAGTATTGAAAGAATACCATTTGTAGTTAAAGGTATATCCAAGTTACATTTTCTGTGAGACCCGGATCCGTCTCCTTTTAAGACTTATATATGTTTAATGTGTTTTTACATATATTTTGTTCGATATATGATTTCTTCGTTGTGATGCATGTTTTAATTTATCTGAGCATGCAGGGTCGATTCCCGGGGTTGTAGGGAGTTGTTGTGTGAATTTTAAAAATTTAAAAAAAAATATATTTTCGAGATATTTTGCCTATAAATATCTTTCCTTAGATATTTTGTTCAAATTATCTTCTCCTTCTCTCTCTTGCTTTGAAACTCACCAAACACTCTACCTTCTCTCTAACTTCTCGGGGGCCCGGGGCTTCATTTTTGATAAACCAACTGTTGTTCCTTAGTATCGGCATCGAGGTCTACGCATCCATCCAGTCAAAATTTGATTTCGATGAAGCTCAAATTTGCACGTGGATCGAGACATTGAGTTTTGAACTCACCGAGGTAGGATACTAGACTGTACAACTGTTAGAGGGTTCTATGTGTAATCCTACGTGTTTCTTCCATTTAAAAATGCATGAAAAATGATTTATGTTTCAAATCTGGTTTTGGGTTAAAATCGTTTTTCAGCATTTGGTTGGATGAAAACGGCGTTGGATGTTTTTATTGAGGCCTATGGTGATAGGTTTGGACGTGTGGAAGTCCATGGGCATTTGATGGAAGCTTCGAGGCTTCGTTTTAGGTTTGATTGGGCTGATCCGTAGCTCAAAAACAAAATCTGGGCAAGTTCAATCGACTGGACCGTGGTGATTAGTCGACTGGATCATGCTTTGGGGAGTTCAGTCGACTGGACCAGGGGGGTCAGTCGACTGAAATTGCTTCTATTTTGAAACTCCTTTTCTAGTGAGTTTTTCAGTCGACTGGGGGCTTGGGCCAGTCGACTAGGGTCCTGTGTTGGGGCTTTGGTGTTGTTTCAAATGGTTTTGGTTTCCCTCGGGTGGTTTTAAAGCGATAGATTTGAGAGATCTCACTTTCGGATGTTGGTTTTTAAGGAGTGTGGTTTAAAAAAGGAGTTTTTACGAAAAACTTTGGGAAAACGTGTTTGTTGAAGGTTTGGAGCTAGCCCTTCAGATTGAGTCTCAACTTCTAAAACGTTTTGGGTAAAAATATATTTTTTACATATGTTGTTGATCTCCATGGTTCATGGATGAGATTTCTTTTATATACACGTGTTGTGTATCTGTTTTGCGGGTTGGTTTTGAAATGTTTATCCATAGATGTACCGGGGCAGTGGGTATTGTTGAGTTGGGCTTCCATTGCTCCGCGGTGTAAGTCCGAAAACGTGCGCAGCGTAGGTGCTCTATACCTTCGGGTTAGTCCCTGTAAATTGAGTGATTGGGTGCTTTGTACCCTCGGGCTCAGGTTCCGTAAATTAAGCAGTAGGTGCTCTGTACCTTCGGGTTGAATCCCGTAAATTGAGTGGTTGGTGGGTGCTCTGGACCCTCGGCCTTAACCCGTAAATTGAGTAGTTACGTTGTCGTGACTCCGTATAGAACTTGTCATTACCAAGCCTGTGAGCCTAGGGTAATGGATGAGAGTCAATAGTTATTGCCTTCGTCTTGAGTTGACAGAGTCGGTACATAGGATTACATTTTATCGTGTCTCCACGACTGCGTGTCCCAAGTGGAGAATGCCGTGCTTTACTGCTTTCCCTTAACTGTGGCATGATATCTGTCAGGTTATATGCATAGTTTCAAGGATGGAAAAATTGATGGTTTTTTTTAGGAAAACCTGTTTGGGACTTTTGCGGTCGAGTTCGCTCCCACCAAATGATTGCATGACCTGTATTACAGTTTATAGTTTATTTTCTATTGGGTTTCGGCTCACGGTGTGAGATTTTTGCTATAAAATCCTTTTTAGGTGAGCATGTAGAGTTGACCTAGTTGTAGAGGTGATCGAAGACTTGCTATAGTTTTTCCTTTTTGAGACATGTACTTTTATATGTGATGCCTGTTTAGGCTAGTTTTGTACGCCTTTGGGTGATATGATTATTCATGTATGAGAATGCATGTTAAAGTTTTATGAGAGTTAAACTTGGGAATCATTTATCCAAATGTTGTATTTTGATTTCCAACTGTGAAAATTTATTTTTTTTAAATGGGTGTTTTGGTAGGCTTTCGCGTGGCCCTAGTGTTTGGGGCGTGACAACATTGTATCAGAGCTCTGGGTTCGAATACCTATGAGCCATGGAAAGGAGGGTACATCACCTTGTGAGGATGTACATATGCCTGATTGCCTGTGTTTCAGTGCATGATAGCTTGTTTATGTGGGTATGGAGGTTAGATCTTAGGATTGATTAGTCTTGCTTTCGGGCATTTGAAT
>JAULJZ010051420.1:0-14007 GCA_032270985.1 Heliamphora pulchella
TACACTTACCTTTTCTGAGGTTCACGAAAATATTAACCACCTTCTCTATAGTTTTTGAAATGTCACTAACATTCCCTCAGGTTTAGTTTTTGCATCAAATTAGTCCAATTGTTAAATTTTCGTTACTATTTAGCGAAAATCACTAAAATCATCCAAAACCAAAGTGGACGGGCCTGCAGGCCCTTTTAACACTCCTACGGCAAAAATGAAAATATTATGGTTGCTTCGTGGAGCTCACATCGAAAACTTTACTCATCAGTCATCGCGCGATCATGGCTTCAGTGTTCTCTCCACTCCTGGCTCTCTTCCTCCTCTTCAACCTTCACGGTACGTCTTTGGCGAAAAATCTACTAATATTTCAGCTTAATTTCAGAGATAGATTTACCCTAAGCCCCCTCATTCTTAACCTATTTTCAGTTTCCGCTGACATCGTCTTCGAAGACGGCTATACAGTGAGTACAGTCCTCGACGGTCACAAGCTCAACATAAATCCTCACTCCATCCTCCCTCAGTTCGGATCGTCCGATCTCGTCATCCTCGATTCATCGGACAGTTCTTTTTTCACCGTCTCATTTACCGCATCCCAAGGTACCACACACACAAAGAAAGAAAGAAGATGAGTTCTTCTTTCCTTTATCACTGTCGTGTCAGATGAAAGTCTCATGCACGGTTGTAGATCTTTGCCAAGAAAATTATTTGTAAAAAGTTAAAGTTTGATCGTATATGATATATCGATAGAATAAGATAGAACAATTTGACGTGAAATCTGTATAGGTGTCAAAAATTTAACCTTGAAATGAGAAAATCTTAATCCCCACGGGTAGATCGGATGGATTTAGGACGTGACGTAAACTCGGAGGTCTTTGGTTGGAGGACGGGCAACCTCTGTTTTCGTTATAGTGTGCTTGTGGAGTTGGTAGAATTAGTCTGGCCAAAAAATGGCTAAAATACCCTCAACTAGAAAAAAAAATTTAAAAAAATGAGACAATCTTGGCTTCTTTCTTTTTTTTCTCATATATGATGTTCTCCTATGTAAAAGTAAAAAAAGAAATATTGATATTATTTTTTTTTACTAATCCAACAAAACAAAAAAATTAAGAACTTTTACTTTTATTAATTATTGTTTGTTTATATTTTTTTACCTCCATAAATTAGTAAACAAACAAACTTGTATTTTTTATTGAGCACCTTAAAATTATCCGATTAACTAATTATCCAATTGTTGATTATACTTTATATTTTATTCTTAAATTACTAAAATTAGATAATTGAGTATTTTTAGGCATGGGTCATAACTAGTACATTTATAAATCACATTTACTTTTTACAAAATGTACCTTTTAAATTTAACCCATTCATTTTGTAAAATAAAATACCCCTTGTTCATGAATTTATTAATGTTTGATCAAATAATTGCATAGATGATATTCTCTATGGGCTACGAGATGAATCATTTAGATCATTGTTGTGGGTCGTCTTGAGGGATCTTAACCCATGACCATGTGAGTATGTCTGTGGTAATATTTGTTCTGTATATGGGTTCATGATCTGTTAGTTGCAGATAGTGCGATCAAGCGGTTATCCGGAAACGGTTATGGATTCTCGGATGGTGATTTGGTTACTGCCAAGTTTAATAAGCCGAAAAGCTTTGCCGTTGATCTCAACGGGAATATATATGTTGCTGACAGGGGAAATCGCGCTGTAAGAAAGATCAGCAAGTCAGGTATTATCGAATCAATACAAGAAATTGAGTAGTTGTGTAATCTAATTACTGTAATTTGAGTTATTGTGTAATCTAAATACTGTAACTAATGTTAAATTTTCATTATTCATTTGATTTGAGTGCGCGGATTGTCGTGTTGTAACCAGGAGGCTTTTGGCCGCCAATGGTATGTTTGTTATAATCCCAATTCAGATAGGAGGTGGGGTTCATACCTTGCTGTTGCGTGGGGTGGGTGCGGGGGTGGGTGTGTGGGTATTTGCCTAGGGGGAAAAAATGAAAAAAGGATGGTGGTGCTGTAATAGTGATCGAGTTTTATGATTTGCTGTTGTGTGGTTTATAATAACTTTAATACGATGAGACTTGTGAAATTGATGTGTGAGATGTAGCGCAAGAAATTATGTAATGAAACAAGTTTTAATCAGGCATTGATCCATATTTAATTGTTTAACAAACATTATAAATATAAATACATCTTGCATGAACTAGCCTCACCCTGGATCAATGTCATACAATGTCGTGCAACTATCAGTGTACTAGCCTCACCCTGGATCCCCGATTAACAAAAGTAATTAAAAGTGAAATCCTGTTGGGTCATTTTGTTGATTTAAGGGATTAAGAGCATTACTTTCTTAAGTAAACTTATTCCTACGCCAACCTAATGTTCTAATCAGCTTGGACATTAGAACTGGGGAACACGTGTTATTAGTTGACTTTACATTGTGTAAAGATGCTATTTGTTGCATCCACTTGATCAAATCATTTAACACCATTATGTTTCATGAAGAGCTATTTGTTTTACATCTATTGCACCTCATTAACTGTCACTCCTATTCTCCTGACATGACTATTGACCAGGCGTGAACACAATTGCTGGGGGTTCAAAAACACAAGGCAAAGCGGATGGATCTGGACGAAATGCATCTTTCTCTGATGATTTTGAGTTGGCTTTTATTCCTGAAACATGTGCTTTAATTATCTGTGATCATGGTAACCAGTTGGTCCGCCAGATTAACCTGAAGTCACAGGATTGTGCCAGAGGTTCCCAATCTGGTAAGTTCCTCAAGTCTATTTCATGATTGTAATATATAGTTCACAGAAACACTGCAAAAAAGGTTAGAACAAGATATATCATAGGTTATCATACTGAAGAGGATCAGGAGAATAGGGCTGCATCATGCATTTTCTTTAGACAACGTGCCAACAGTACACAGTAGGCATCTCTTGTAGAGATGTGGGAGTTAGAAAGTTCAATATTTATGTTGATTATATAAAATTCCAGTTTGAAAGTTCAATATTTGCCCGTCTCTAGTGTTTTTTCTCAAACACCAGGCAATCAATACCAAGGTATAAAAACCCTCCATATTATATGGACTCTTTAAATAAATTACATATCCGTGCCAAACATTTTGCGCATAGACATGGGTTGAGAACTAAGAAACACGAATTCAAACATAGAACACATATATGACACGATATGAACATGTTGACGTGACATTTCACCAAAAAACAAAAGAGTAACACTATTTGAACACATCAATTGATGTATGTATTTTATATGCATACATGAAAATTATAATTATTTAATATTTTTACATCACAAAGATATTTATATTTTATCATATGAAAATAGTTTGAAATTATTTTTATGTTCTAGAAAAGAAGTATGAACAATAAGGCATACAATTTATATTTTCTCACAAACAAATTTGAAGTTTTGAGATCTAGAACTCGTATATTTTAAAAATCTAAAGGAGAGGGGATTAATATGCATAAAAATACTTTGATTTCATTTTATCATTGGATTTTAAGTTTTTTTTTTCCAACTTGTACGATGTTCCTGTGTGTTTAAGTGATATATACGTGTTCCTAAAGTGCCCATAATGTGTTCGATTCTAAAATTTAAAATAATGATAGGACATGTTTATGCATTTATAGCCCTTGACTTGATTTGACCTTTAGAGGTGAGTGTGCATTTAATTAATGCCTTTTTATCTGATGAACCTCGTACCCGCACTGTTAGATTTCAAGATTTCCGACAAAGATGTTGACACTATTTGCAAAGTTATCAACACTTTTTTTGGGTCATAAAAATCTGGCATTCTCAATTCATGCCCAAAGTGAGGCCATAAGGTGCCCATGTCGTGCCATAGCGAGACCCCAAAGTGCAGAACGCCCAATGCATGGTGTCCAATGCCCAGCAGCGCCCATGCACCCAACCCGCCAACCCTGTGCCCATGCACTAGACAAATTAAATCATGGGAAGAAAGGGAATATTTGAAATATGCTGAGATTGTTCAAAAATATCCCTTCAAACTTATTTGTTATCATCAGGATTAATACGTAGAAACCTTTGGAGCTAATAGTAGGCATCTGATTATTGGAGGAAATGACAAAAAAAAGTGCTTTGTTGTATCCCTTTTCAGTCGCTGAAATTTTACCCTAACCTATTCTGTGGAAGCATCCTTCCCTATATATTTGGAACATTAGATGTACTTCTCAAATGCAAGAAAAATAATGTACTGTTATTTTGTACCTAATTTTCTCAGAATTAGGTGTGTCAGCTTGGGCATTGGCTTTGGGCCTGGGAGTTTCTTGCTTGCTTGGCTTGATAATTGGGTTTGCAGTTCGTCCTTATATAACTTTCCATGTAAGTGTCTCCTTTATTTGTTGGGATACTATTTGATAGAACTGGATTATTTACATGTTGTCTTTGTAGCCAGGAAGGTTCCAACCCACTTCGTTTCAACCAGACACGGAAGCATTACCTAATCAGTCGGGGGAGACAAGTACCGACGTTCTGCTTCGACATCAGAAACGCAGTTGTTAGCTCAACAGTCTACACAGTTTCAAGGCGGTTCATTATGTTAAGTTTATCTTCTCTCTCTCTAATGTTTAGGATAAACACTGTAGAATCCCGAATTTTGCATGAGAAACCTGCATCTTTGTTAGATTCTGAGCTTTCAGTAACCAAAGAGATAACAAAGTCTAAGATGTTTGTTGAACAATTGAAAGATTTGATAAACTTGGATGGAGAGGTGGAGCTACCTGACCCTGCTGAAAAAATATTTGAGGAGGGAGATTGCCATGAATGCAGAAATGATATTTTCTCTGAAGGCCATCAGAGGATTGATAATATGATACAAGCCAGTATCATGGGTTTTGAGCAGCAGGCTAAAAAGGCTCCAGTAGAGGACCCCTGGGTGATTAGTTCAGGTTTAGTTCAGAGGAGATGAAAATATCATTGTAATGGCCAATTTAGTATTGGGACTTCGACAGTATGTGTTTTTATCTTGATTTCCTTTGTTTTACAGTTGGACCTTGTATTTGAGTAATTATCCGGTGCTCCCGGAATACTATGTGTTAATTTTACGCGGTACTCTCATCCAAAATCATTGCAACAAATTTTATGATTGGAAAATAATAACTCATTTTTATTGGGCAATTAAAAGATAAGAGATGATTCAGTGACTCATATAGTGTATATTGTAATTATTTATTTATTGAGAGTACCACATAAATTGCTTACACGTTACTTCAAAATTGCCTAATAATTTGCCCCGTGTACACAATTTTCTGGTGCTCCGCGTTTGGAATATCAAGAACACAAGTCATGAGCACGACCATCAATACATTGAGACAAAGTGACATAGTGACATGCATATTATTTCATTGCCTTATTTGCTTTCTTAAAAAGTAAGCAATTGATGTGACTGAAACTACAGTCTATTTTTGTAAAACAAATATGATAAAATTGAACAGATAATTTTGATTTTCTCCCCTTTAGAAATAATCTGTGCAGAAATTGTGAACAAAAAACATATTTTGTATGATCAAAATGGATCTCATGGCGCGTGCACAAAGCGAAACTGGGCTGGTTTCTGTTGAGAAGATGAACTCTGGATTGGCAATTAAGAAAAACAGTTCTGCTAACCATCACCGCATTGGGCGGTGAATAACAACAATTTAAACTATGAGTAAACAGATTTAAATTTTTAGTAGTCAGCATTTGTTATTATGCATTGCCCATTATAACAACTACAAGAATTAAATTTTTGAGTAGTTAGAATTGAACTCTTAGTAATTAAAGTTAAATTTTTAGTAGCTAAAGTAAAGGTGTACATTGCAGAATTCCGCCACAAACTAAGCCATAGAACTGACCTTACACGCGTTGTCTAATTCCAAAGTAGGGAAGGGACGTTATATCACTAGTATTTAAAATGAACCTTGGAAAAAAAATCAACAATGGATGGAATATTAATATGAATATTAATGAAAATAAATTTAATTTCTTCCCTTCATTATCTTTTTATTTTGTCATTTTATCCTTTCTATTTTGTCTATAAATTTATAATCTAGACACACCCTAATCTATAAGAATCATGCTACTCTTACTATCTCTTTGTACCATTATTAAGCTTGTTTTGATCTAACTCTTTTTTTGTAAGCTTTTTAAATTATTGGTTTTTTTTTTGTGAAAAAGTAAATGTGAAAAAATGTGTAAAAAACGAATTGATTACCATGAAAGGCTAAATAAGTAAATTTTTTAAAAAACTTTTTAAAAAAAGTAGGCCAAACAGAGGCTAAGGCTTTGATTGGCACCCAAATATTTTTGACATTTTCAACAAAAAAGTTAGCAGATTCCGTTTGAAAAAAAAAATCAATCTAAAAAAGAAAATAGCCAAATAAAAACATCTTTATTTAACAACTTATTTTTTGACAAAGCCAAGTTGTCAACTATATAATCGTTATAACCAAACTACATAAGAAAAGATTATTCAATTTAATAAAAAATAAAATAATTTTTGACCCAATTACAACAAAAATTCTAAATTAAAAATTAGTTTACCAGACTAAAAAAAACAGCTTATAGGCTAGTTATTACTTTGTAATCAGGGCCTAAATATTAGCATTAGTGGAACTCACATGAGACTCCTTAAATACATATAGTTGTAAATGTACTACATACATAGCTTAAATTAGTTTGATATGCAAATTAAGTGACTGAATCTAAATTTGTTCACCCACCTGACAAGATGGATAAAAAATCCTTAATTTTTTATTAGCAAAAACTGTAAAACCCAACATACATTTAATAATGAAGCCCACGGTTTGAACTAATAAAAAATTGGGTAAAGTGGGTCAACAAATTTATTTCAATTGGCCGCATTGTGCATGATAGTGAACTCCCTCTCTCACACACACACATACAGACAGACAGGAGAGAAACAGCAAGTGAGAAAAGCACAAAGGGATTTTGTAGGAATCTAATTGTTGTGCTAAAAGATTTCTCATGCTACATTTCCACCAGTTGGACAAGGGGAAAATGGAGAAAACTTCTCAACCCAGTGGCAGTCCTGTCAAAAAAGGTCCATTCTGCTTAGCTCTTATCCCAAAGGGGAGGGGGGAAAAGATGAGCTAATGGGGAACATGACTTGATCATACTCAAATATTGGATATCCAACCCATAAACTACACGGATGGGAAGAACTTGTTGAGATTGAAGGGCAGTGAATAGAATTCTTCACTCCTTGTATCTGTCTTGAACGACCTGAACCTGTCCCACCAATGCAATCCCCTGTCCTTCCTCGTCGTGTTGTCTCTCCAATGCAAGGTGACATCCAGGAAAACTGCCAGGCACCCGGCAACAAATGGCTCCGATGAGAAAGGCACGTTGATTATATCGTTGAACTGCCAAATAACGAGGCATAAATCATCTCATCTTAGGGGGGGCCAAAAATCAAGAAACATAGTAGCTCTATCTGATAAGCTGATTGGTCAAAAGTAGAAATTCGATAGGATTTGGGGGAAAGAGAAATACCCATCTTGCACCAGTGTGGGCAGGACCATAACCATTGGCTGCTGTGTACTCGTTGAAATAGTGTGGAATTGATAAGCCCATGAAAATTGAGAATCCTAGGATAAACTTTGTTCTGAAGCTGTTTAGATTGCAGAACTGTAGGAAACTGAGACCTCCCGCGCCTTTCCGTGCATAATTTTAGAGAAAGATAAGTTATTGCATTTGAACAGATTAATAATTCAGAAATTAAAAGAAGGGTCATAACACATACCTACGTAAGCAAAGAAAAGACAGTAGAGAGCTGCAATAATCGGTGGTGGAATTGATGCAAAGACAGCTCCGAATTTCCCTGAGAAGCCCATGTACGCTAAACGAATATACTAGGCTAGCTAAAGAGATTGAAATTCTAAAATTTTATGTAATATGTATCAGTTGGAGTGCCCGATGATGGGAATTACCAAGTATGGAAAAGAATATCATGAACCCAGCAGATATCTGCACAACTCTTCGGCTGCCAACTCGTGTCAATGCGAGCAAACCAGCATTTTCACTGTTGAGACAACGAACAAGGTTCTCATGCTAATCTACTAGAGGAAATTTGCGTTTTCTGCATAATTGGTTGATGAAATGTTTACTGGGGATTTCTGCATAAGAATCTTACACAGATACTGATGACCCATTTCCAGTTCCAAATGCACCAGAGAACAATATGGCCACTCCCTTGGACAAAGAAAAGTTAAAATAGGAAAAGTGAGTAAAACCTAAAGCAACCTAAAAAATACCAATATTTTGTAATTATTGAAGTGCCATTCTTCTTGATGAGGAAAATTGAATAAGGAGATGCAACAAGCAAAAGGAGAAAAAGAAAAACTATTGTATATGTGCTTTTATTCTTTTAATGTTTTGATGCAAGTACTTGATTATGAACTTTTTCCTTAACTTATTCCTATTTAAGCAATAGTGAAGCATTGTTTTCCCTTGGACGGTTTCCCCTTCAAGCATATTGCAAGGTATTAACAGGACAAACATAGAGCACAAGAAATCGCTAGTCCCATTACCTGCCAACCGACACCACGGCTGAGAACAGAAGGTGGCAAAGGAGTTGCACTTGCAAACCTTGAGACAGCAATGAAAGCACCAGTGGACTGTTAAAAATTAGAAATTATGTGAGATAAAAGAAACTTCACAAGGATTAAACATCATTGAAAACTATGCAGCATGCAGAGGGAAGTCTCAATTGTCAAATTATATTCGCTAAAGAGAATGATGTGAGTTGGTGTCTTGTATTTAATATGATTTCTTATAACTCATTTACAACCTGTGCGACTTTGACCCAATTCGAATTCGTCATATTAGGGTCTCCTATATAATAGGTAATTTTCAGAATCTAGGGTTAGGGTTTTGTGTGAGAGTTACGCATATTGTCGCTTATTGTGTTCTCCTCTTTAAGGCATCCTCCACCTATCTTTGTCGGTAGACGGAAGCTTTAAGCCGAACCACATAAATCTTGTGCTCTTGTGTGAATACTTGCGTTTTCTTTCTCTTTTAATTCAGTTTAATCATAACAGGGAATTCTACTACAAAAGTACTAAACAATAAAATCCAACATCTATTTATAAAATGCCTAAGAAATAGAATATTTTATGGAGAAGAAGATACACGAAGATAACATAAGAAAACTGGTTCCTAGAAAGGTTCAAGACGGGAGCAGGCCATGTATATCTTATAAACATTGCATCAGAAGCCCAAGTGACCTTTCAAAAAACCTCACCCACATACTTGATCAAAATTGTGCTCCCTGACTCACAACCCAAATGACCTTTTAAAGACCACATGCCGGTAATTGACCAAAATTGTACTCGCTGACTGATAACACGCAAAAGTACATGGAATAGAGAAGGAAAATAGCAGCGGAAGATCACAAGTAGATGCAGCTGCGAAGAACAACTCAAATGCTCAACAATTCATACAGGTTTAGTTCATAAGCACGAGAGTGAAAATCAAACCTCTACAAGAGCAACAAATGAGGCAGCCATCATAGCAAAAGCTTCTCCAGCATCAAATGTGGGAGCTCCCCATTGAAATGGATATGGGACTCTTATCCTGCACCCCACGTGCAAACCAAAAATGACACCCCACATCTCACATCCTCGGGATAACAACAGTATTATCATTACAGAAGTTAGCACTACCTTTCTACGTGACGTACAGGACTTTTCCTTTAAAGCAGTAATATTTCAATTAAAAGAAATTAACCACAACTGATGACTACATAAAACCTCACAAGGATATGCTATATCTGAGTCTCAATTGAAGAGAACAATTAGCCTTACCATGGAGCAGCACCTATAATTCCAGCACGATCTGTTCGACAGCTTGCTTGAGTCTTTGGTGGTGCATTTTTATATGCACCACCCACGGTGAGCAGGTGAGCATAGATCCACACAATGATAACGGAAAATATGACAGCAAAGCGATCAAAGATATGCCTTTCTCCTTTCATTAAATGAGGTATATACTGCAAAGAAAATTAAGAAATTGACCACGGCGTCTGATTTGAGATCAACCTCAACAATCATATATACCTTGTTGATGATGATATAACAC
The DNA here is from genome assembly GCA_032270985.1 of Heliamphora pulchella. Classification (NCBI taxonomy): domain Eukaryota; kingdom Viridiplantae; phylum Streptophyta; class Magnoliopsida; order Ericales; family Sarraceniaceae; genus Heliamphora; species Heliamphora pulchella. The sequence continues at coordinate 10,128 of JAULJZ010051420.1, forward strand.
AAAATTGAAATTAAGAAAACAACCTGTGAAAAGATCACTAGAAAGATAAGATGGGGTAGTCCAATTTCCACACATTTTGCAAGCTACACATCCAATGCAAAAATCAATACCCAAAAGTGACAATCATATATTGATGAGGAGAAAAGTTAACAGTAATGCCTACGTGGTAGATTTTCTTCTTTGCAAATGAATCATTTAAATACATACCAAAGGAAAACCAAATTCATAGAGCCCAAAGCCAGTCAAAGCTACCAAAGGAACAGCAGATAGTGGACTCAAGAACCTAAAACATATAAAAACTACAAATTAACTGAAATAGTTACAAAAAAATAATATAAGAAACCATGCCAAGAAGACTGAAGAAGTGACCGGTTAAAAAAATAAAGATTCCATAAGTGGATTTCGATTGATTTTTTGGCAATTTGGCTATCAAGTTAATATGAATTGAGCAAATCACTAGAAATTTTACTGACAAGGGTTCTACCCACCTCGCAACATTACGCCACAGGCCGCTAAAACCAATGACAATCTGGAGAGTCGAGGCAACAATAAGTGCACCCTGGATACCTCGCATTATCTTCTCAAATTTCTGGAAAAGCACCACAGAAAAGGGATCAAATTTAAATAAATTAAATACTAATGTGATAATGTAAGTTGTTAGGATCATCAACCTCCACAGGATTTAAAATGCCATTGTATCGACCAGCCAAGATGATTGAAAGTGTTGTGGGCAGAAAGGTGTAAGACCCTCCAATCACAGCAGGTAATCGTGTTCCAAACAATGTCTGAGTCAATGTGTTTAAACCAGCCACAAACAGTAATGTCTGAAACACCTTTGCTTTCTCTTCCTAAGGAGGAAAACAACTGATTACCAATTAGATTGATGACGAGTTAATATTCGTAACAAAAATGGTTATAAAGAATTGCTTCAAAAATTTGTATTGTCATTTTCAGAAGTCCTACATTTCCTCCTCCCATCTGGGGAACAAGAGTGGAGGGAATCAGAATTGTGGTGCCTAGCATCACAAGGTAGTGCTGGAATCCAAGTAGAATAGCCTCCGCTGCATTTAGAAACAAACCCACCAATTTAGGTTAACCATATTGAAATTCAATGGTGAAAGACAAATGCAGGTTGAAGACCAAATATTCAAGAAAAAACAAAGGATATGTTGAATGTATCCAACAGGGTCCTATAAAAGACATACCATTTGCAGCCAGATTACATAAGCTAGATAAGAAGGGTTTTCTCTACTAAAAGAAATGCTCTATTAAAATAAACAAAGCTAAATCGAGTCAAAAATGATTTGCGCACAAACATAATGTAGAAATTTGGACACATTTCTCTCAAATAAAATAAAAATAGGTCTCACAGTGTTAGTGGGACCCACTCCATATGGTGGGACACACCTCGTAAGAGAAAATTGTGTCGGAATCTGTGATTGTTCTCAGTGCAGCTAGCAGGACTAAAGCTAAATAGGGTAGAGAAAATCCGCTGATAATTGTAGGTTCCCTTGAACTGAATATATGAATGTATATGTAAGAAGAGAAATAGGAAAACTCACGCCAAGGAGGAGGACTAGTGATGCAGTAAGAAATGCCGGGCAGCTGATCTTTGGCCGAATGTGGCTGCAACTCGTCCTGCTTGGGCGGCGGTGCGCCTCCTCCTCCTCCGCCTCCTGCCATTTTTCTTCCCTTCCCCTGCTTTTTCTTACTTTCTCGCTCTTGAAACTAAAAATCCCTATAAAATAGTTAACAGTACCTCAAAATCCCAAATCTCTCAAATAAACTTGTGTCAAAAAGAATGATCACTGAAACCCAGAAAACTCGTTATCCCTAAAACAATTCTTTCCACCCTCAACATATCTCAAAACAGGGGAGAACTGACACTACAACTCTTTCCATGAGCTATAAACAGAAGTATTTTAATAAATCCCAAAAAAGACACTTCTTCTTAGAAGTTCACTGAAGAAGAAAGGAAAGAGTTACGAGGTGAGTAATGTGTCACAACCCAAAACCCTCTTGAATAAACTTAAGAGAGACGTAAAACTAAAAGGCAGAGTGAAGACGGGAAGAAGCAGAGGGGGAGGGAAAAAAGGGAGGGAAAAACGAACCCAAAAGCGTGTAAAGAAACCAAAATACCCCTGTCGACTGTCGTGCCTCTCGCACATCCAGAGGAATCTATGGAAAATTATTAGGTACTCTCTGGTTATAGGAAAATTAAATTCTTGGGGCGGGTGATATTTTTAACAAATAAAAATATATAATATTTATTAAAAATATATTTAATTGATTAAATTAGACATAAAATTAAATTATATATTTTATAGAATTATATTTTTTTATTTGAATTTAACAAATAGTGAGATGATTATTCATTTATTGGATTATTAATTATACAAAACGTGGGATATATAATACTTAAAAGAATATGATATTATTAATCTATTTATTACTAGTCCTATGAGACTACTTATCAAGTGAAATTATATATCTCCCCATTATTAATTCGATCAATCAAACATGCCTAAAAGAATTAGATAAAACTATTTAATGGCACATGATGTACTAAGAGTACGAAATAATTAGGCAAATTATTATATACTTTTGGAGAATTATGTAGTTGCTGTCACGTGATATTTTTGATAAATAAATGACCACAATTTACACAATATAAATCGTTCTTTATCTTCTAATTACCCAACAAAGATGAGTCATCATATACCTACTGTAAAAAATTTACTAAAAAAAATAATTTAAAATCATTTTTTTAATGTGAATGACATTTGATTGAATATGGTAATTTAATATTTACCATTTAGGGGTGTGTCTTTTAATGGCACCTATTCGTTTTGAATAGATGTGTTCCTTTCTTAGTAACTATTCTGAATAGTCACGAGTTCATGTATATATTTCGATGTTCTATTTTGTTTTAGGGACATAGAGTTTACATAATACATTACATAAATTGTGTCAGAATTTGTGTAAAAAGAGTATAAAACATGGTTCGATTCGTCAAGTCAACTGATTGCTGTGCTTTTTCTATAGAATTTAGATTATTGTATCATAGAAAATAGACGTCCGTAAAATTGTAAGCACTGTAGCGGGGATGAATATGTCTAAAGAACATAGTGTGAAACACTAGTCTTGATCTACTTGCATCATTAAATTTATACGGTCTGTAAGTTTAATTTTATAATTTTTTTTATGTATTACAAATGTACCAAAGTATAATAATTTTTTCAATAATTCAAGACTAGCGTTAACAGAATTATAGCTTTTAAAATAATAATAATTTAATGTGTGCAACAGTTCACAAACATTTAGAAATTAATGTGCAACGGTTCACACTTCTTCGTTACAAGACCAAAATTTGAGAACTATTAAAATTGTGGAACCAATTTGGATTCAATTGAAGAATTCTAGAAAACCATTTTACGCAATTTTGCATAGCATTAATGTGGGTATCTAATTATTGTAAAGAATAAATATAATAGTTTAAGAATGCAATTTTTTGGCTGCTGCAAAATTGAAAAAGTTGATTATTTGATAAACAAATTATAGGGATTTATGTCTTAAAATTTAAGAGATAAGTTTGTGAATCTATTGTGATGAAAGGGATAAAGTGACTTATTGTGATATCATTAAATATATGAGTTCATCGTAAGTATGAATTAATAGTTATGATAGTGATGTTTGTCTGGACACATGAATCATGTCATTTTGGTGATGAATTCTGGAACATTATAGAAATGTGAGAGACCTAAAATATAGTGTAAAGTGAATGCTATTTGAATATCTGCATGTTTAGAGGTGCAGTTATGTTATGGAATTTATCAAACTAAATGTATATAATAAGATTCATAGTGGAATTTAAGTTTAA